>JANIJG010004788.1:79891-135839 GCA_024611175.1 Megaceryle torquata | reverse complement strand
CATGGGGTTACTGTGGCCAAAGTGTAGGACCCTACACTTGGTCTTGTTAAACCTCATATTATTGGCCTCAGCCTGTCCAGGTTCCCCTGCAGCATCTCCCGACCCTCCAGCAGATTGACACTCCCCCACAACTTAGTGCCCAGTCATCTGGCCAGTTTTTAACCCAGGGGAGGGTGTGCTTGTCCAATCCATGGGCTGCCAGCTTTTCCAGGAGGGTGCTGTGGGAGACTTTGACAAAGGCTTTGATGAAGTCTAGGTAGACAACATCAACAGCCTTCCCCTCATCTACCAGACAGGTCACCCAGTCATACCATGAAATTACAGTCAATGTCTACCTTTGAGAGTAAACACATATTTATAAGCCTGGAGAGGGACATTTCTGAACAAAATTATTTCACAGATCATACTGACATTCTACTATTTTTCCTGTGAAGGAAGACTGCTTACCTTTTATACTTTGTGCGTTCTGTATTCCACCACCAAAACAAATATTTTAAAAACAGATTTTTGAAAGGCTTAAAAACACCTTCCAGGTTCTTCATGCATAATAGGTGTTTCACTTTCTCTTCCATGCAGGACTTAAGCATTATTTTGTGCGGTTTGGGTTTTGTTTTTTTTTTTGTGCTGCTCTCTATATAAGCACTCAAACTGTTGCTTCCCTAGACCTTTGTTCTACCTCTTCAAGGCAGTTAGTTTCTCCTGTTCCTGGTTTGCATTTTTTTTTTGGAGATTAAATAAGCAAACGCAGCACAATCTGATGATAACAGTTCTGTTGTTCTCATTTTACCAGTTGTTTTTCCATTGGAAAGTAATGATGATTGGTTTAATTTCTGATATCATTTCACATCATTAATAAAATAACCTAAATTTTTTTTTTTTTTTTTTTAATGGAAGGTTGGTAAGTTTAAACACCTTGTTTTTCTGCATGTATAAGAGGGTCCATAAATGGACAACACTTTTGCTAATTTGACCCATGAGATAGTTTTGTATAATCCAATTTTATTCCCATGGAAATCCATTAGATGTTTACTGTGAAGTTTCATGACTTTATGGTCAGACATATAAGCAGGTGGTTTTTCAACAAATACTTGAAGAGTAGGATACAGTACTGAATTGAAGTACATTATATAGCCAGTGGTGCTGCAGCCATAGTTTACTGTTAGTGCAGCTGAATTCCTGAGAAGCTCTTACAGGCTGGTAGATGGCTCTCAGGGCTGTCATCTGCAGAACAGGTGTATGGACTAATAAGTAGATTTGAATTTTAAAGGTGTTGAGGGGAGGACTCGCGTATGGAAATTATTCCATAAATCAACTCAAGAAATCCAGTTACAGACCACAGAGTTACTGACTTAGCAGTTTTATCTAAAACATTGATTCTTGAGATTTTTAAGGATAATTTGCTTAAGTCAAGGTTACCTTAATTATGGAAACTTGATTAATTGCTGCAGTGCTCTGGGTTTTTTGAAACATTAATCCTAATAGAGGCACCTAAGTACCACAGCCTTGACAAATACCAAGCATTGTGTACATGGCATATAATTTATGCTATCGGCAATGTAACTGTTACATTCAAAGATGCATTGTTTCCACCAAGTGTTACTGCACCATTTTGTCTAATCGTTCCTGACTGGCACAGCAATGTATATGACAAATGAAATATAATACAATCAAATAACCTAGGAATACATTGTGCATTGCTTGCAGAAATGCAGCACATAAATATAAAATGAGAAAAAAGAACTGACGTTGACTTTGATTGGAACATAGGGGAATAGTGTAGATCTGCTCCTCATGTAGTTTAAACAACATGGAAAAGCAATTTATAACTAAATAAAGTGTTAGGTGTACTTATCTGAAATTGCAAAATAGAGTTGCTGCTTTCTGAAGTTCACATGAAACTGTACAGTGTTATTTGCCTCTTACTTCATTTAGTCTCTTCTCACAAGAGACTAAGTGGCTCAGGGCCTCACCAATGAGATCTGGCACTTTTCTGGGTTTTTTTTGGTTGGTTGGTTTTTTTGGGTTTTGGTTTGGGGGTTTTTTTTGTGTATGTGTGTGACACATTGAAAGCATTCTTAAACTGCTTTAGTTCTAGAATGACACTTAAAAGAAGAAACAGCAGGCAAATGCTTTATAAATATTCAATATTAATATTTTCCTTCTCTTGAATTTGCCACCAGTGGTGAACTGGCAGGTTAATATTCTCTTCCACAAGTCTGTCACATTGTTCCTGTCATAAATGACATCACATTTCAGCCAGATGGTTGCCTTCAGTATTAGATTAAAAAATGTCTATTATAACTGCCAGCTTAAACAAACAAATTTTGGTTTTCTATCGACAAGTGTTCCTTAGCTTATTACATTTTTGACTGTTTGGCTGAACATAATGGGCAATGGATTTAGTTTTCATAGTTGCTCACTATTTCACTTGCTTGAAAGATAGAAACAGGTTGGGTTTTCAGCAGTAGCTGAGCAGTGTAGGTACATGAGTGATAATATATACATACACCCACTTAAACACCCTCACACGCAAATAGCTTTATAGGGTAAATTTGCAAAAGTGCCTAGGTTTACAGATGAAAACCAGGAGACTAAAAGACTTCAGATGCTTAGGCACATTTATCAGCCTCACTAAAAGCAGCCACTTGAATCTTATTGCATCTAAATGCCATTTAAAATATAGCCCTGAGCAATACTGTACTTCTTTGATCCCCAAAATAAGTAGAAAGGATGTAAAAAAATGTTCTACATCAGGTGGGTTGTTTAAGGTCCTTAATTTGTAGCCAGTCATGACATTGTTCCTCCTTTACACACACCCCAAGAGCTCAGGTAGTTTGTGTCAAGGGTGCTGCTATGTGCTGCCCTTGTGCCATGGAGAGCCTTGCTTCAGAGTGCCAGATTAAGTATCCTTAGGGATGCTTGAAGCTGCTCCTCCTACAACAGAGGTTAAATTCAAGACAAAATTCTGGTCACAGATGCTGAACACTAAAAAAGGAGTAAGTAAAAGCACAGTGTGTGGTTATGTAATCTTTATACACGGAAAAACTTACTGGTTTTACAAGGTATTACAGTTTTACGAAGATGTAGGCTAAGGCATGATATTGCTAGTACTAGAATTCATGCTACATATTACCCAGTTACCTAACAGCAACAGTGAGATGTTTCTAGGTTACTTGTGAGAAAAGCTGTCTCCCTTCCTCTTCAATTTATTACATGACTCAGGGAATGGGTGCATTAATAAAGCTAAAATGCAATTAACACTATCAAGTTTGTTTTCATCTAGTTAAGCATTTTAAAAATAATTAGAAGTGGGAGAAGAGTCCTGAAATCAATGTCCTGAATTATCTGAGATATAAGAAATAATGAGTGTATTGGAAAATAGAGATTGACAGGCCTTATTTGGAGACTACTTTACTTTATCCTTGTTCTCTATGTGTTTGTGTGACACTGGCAATCAGATAGAGGATCTCTGTAGAAAAGGACATATGTTTTTTTCTTTGCTAAGAACTTTGCTTCTTCACCAGAATGGTGGTATTCTTCATGGAAAGGGTCGTTTCTTCACATGAAGGATTGTCAAGCCGTGGAACAGGCTGCCCAGTGAGTCACCATCCCTGGAGGTGTTTAAAAGATGTATAAATGTAGTGCTGAGGGACATGGTTTAGTGGTGACCTGGTAATGCTGAGTTAATGGTTGGACTTGATCATAAAGGTCTCTTCCAACCAGAACAATTCTATGCTGAAGTACCATACAGCCTCCTCGCATGAGATTATAAGGCTCTGCTTGGATTTTATAATTTATTCAGTATGTAAATTCACCTGCTTAGAAATCAGGGAAGTATATAGATTTAATTCAGGCAAATATATAAATTTTTACTTTGCTATAGGTACAAAAATATTTGCATGGGATGTGCAGAAACATATCTCAAAGATAAGTATTTTAAAGATAATACAGAGTTTAACAAAAAATAGAAGTTAGTTACTCAACCAAAGTTAAAAATATTGTTTCCAAATTTGCAGTAGATTTTAGAATTTATTAATTTTTTAATAAATTTTAGATACATAGTCTTAGACTTAAATACTGTTTAATTCTCTTGAAATTTGGGGACTAAGTATTGTACATACAGTCTGTGGTCTCAGACTGAAGTTAAATCTGTGAGTTACATTTTGTTTAGATATCCCAACTAGAGTAAGAATGCATGTACGATATTAACAATGGTGTACATTGCAGATTTTGAATTCCTTATATTTAATCAGGAATTACTGAACATTTCAGCTCTTCAAAGATGATTATGTTCTTTCACTGTACGCAAATATATAGGCATGAGTGACAGACTCCTACCATTAATAGTCCTCAAAAGAGTCTATGTATTATGTCACCTAGGAGATATTTTTTTGGTGATGGTAGTAATTCTTGCTTTGGGGCTAAGGTTGCAAGCGCTGTGTTAGCGTCCACTGTTAAATCTCTTCCACGTGAGGAATCATTTCTTCAAATGGCTATTTCAGAAGTTACTGTTCTGTACACATCTTAGCTGGGACTTAGCTGGGATCCAATAAACTTTTTAATTTTGTTTTTATCCCTCATTTAGGTTTTCAGAATACACTTATCAGCCTGGACTCTTTATTTTGAGTCCCTTTGACTGCCGCAAAGCTGTCTGCCATCTGTGGATGCAACTTTTTTATGAGCCACCCTGTCAGTTAAAAGGAGTTGTGTTTGTAAGAGAAAAATACTCATTTACAGGCCAATATACTTGTAGTTGAAAACTGCATATTACATTTCTCGTTGTCAGTGGGCTGCAGAGGTCTCAGGTACAAGAGGCAGTCAGGGTACAGAATGGTGGAGAGTGAATTTAGAGCACAGAAGCTGCCCCAAAATAACCCTGGGGATGAATATTCATCCTGCTAAAAGTAAGATAGCTCGTCCTATTTTCACTCAGCATTCCCTACCACAGTAGCAGTCTCATTCACATGGTGGACTACTGTGCAATCTCTTCTCTGCTTACGCAAGTCTGAGCATACGGTTTTTAGTGGAATGTTGAAGACAGTTGAGTGCTGAGGGACTGATCCTTCAGGACAAAAGTGCTCACAAGACAAGGGGAGGGAACAACTTGTGAGTCCTGAATAGCAGTTCTTCTGTACACTCTGAGATATTTTATTTATGGATAATTGTAGTCATGCATGACAGTTTAAACATTTACTAATCTACTTATTTCAAATGCTGGGATATTTGAACAACTTACTATGCTATGAATTCCTCACTGAATCAAAAGTTTTAGAAAAAAAAAGGAAACTCCAAGAAAAATCAGGACCTTAGATTTCCTAGAGATCAGTATAAGTCTTTTGGCCTTTCAGGAAGAGAAGATAGATGTAAATGAATAATCTATGGATTAAATTAATAATCTATATAAAACACACATGCTGATAATTTTTTAAAATAGTACTACCAAGATTATACATCTATACTGCTGGCATTACCCAGCACAAGTTATAATCTAGATTTCCAGTCAGCAGTATACACAGCAGGACATCTAAAATATTTGAATATAGATCAATTAAGAACCATTTACTCCCAGACCTCAGATTTTTCACATGCTGAGTCATTTGAATAAAACAATTAAGTCCCCTTTTAGCATATACACTTGGTCTTGCTTTCCTTTAAACTGCTGGAATTGCTCAAAACCATTTTAATAAAATAAAAGCTTTGGCAAGGCCAATGTTCTGAACCTGTGGGTTTCTCTTTATAGGTACCAGCCTTCATGTTTTGAACTTCCAGATTAATTTTCTAAAGTCCATTATCTTGCTTGTTACAACTTCCTGGTTTTGGGTTTTTTTTTTAAATTATTATTACTTATTTATTTGCTGAAATGTAAAATTTCTGCAACATGTGCAGTTGTCATAATTACCATTTTAAAGACATGTGCCTGTGCATCTATATGTAACACACTTAAATGAAGATATCTTCACAAAGATGGAGATAGAGTTCCATTTAAATACCTACATTCTAAAGCACAGATAATCTTTCATGAATAGGAAGCTGGCAACAAACTGCCTATGAACCCTGAATTGTATCTTAACGCAATATTATAAATATGTGCTGACTTACTTATTAGTACTGGAAAAACATCTATTGATATTTCTATGAAGGACTTTCATCTTAAGCAGGTTTAATTACTTGCTTACGCTAGTCAGCTTCTTGTTAGAAAGCTTTTCCACTGTACACATACCTTTGAGGATAATTTTTTTTCCAGTGTTTTGGGTGCTGCTTATTTTTAATTTCTAATGAATTTGGATTTGGATGCAATTACTGTCAGTAGGAATCACTTCAGATTTCTTATCTACACATAGATAAAAAAATTCTTTCCTTGATTTCGTATATAAGTACCACCAGCTTCATAAATTTGTCCATGTTCTCCATGGACACTTTTAACTCCGCTTTTAACTCATTAAAAGTTAAAGAGTAATCTGTTTTAACATTTAGTACCATCTTTGTCTCTCTTGTCTGCTAGATAAGACTATTGCCATTGTAGAATCTGATATTGAAGCCCCTAGTCATAAAATAAAGCCTTTCGGGTATCCCTGGAAAGTCAGGAATACATGACTGGCCACAGTGCACTCAGGATTAAAAACAAGTAATATTGCATGTGAATTGAAAGAAATATATTTTAGCTTTTAGGTATTCATCTACAACTGCAGAAAATAAAAACGCAGCTATAGCTTGTTTACACACAGCCCCTCCTGTTGAACCTGTGCGATCAAACCTGAGGAGGTGAATGACTCAACACTTCATCTGAATAGAACTGACAAACATCCTTCTCCCCTAACCTGTGTTTCACTCATTCACATCCATGCCCTAGTATTCAAACCAAGCTGGGAGAGGCACTCCACAGTGTCTGCCGGATCAGCTGAGATGGTAGCACAAAGAAACAGAAATGCCTCTAATAATATGCTTGGTGAATCATGTGTGAAGCAATGTAGCATTCACTAAGCGTGAAAAGCAAATTCCTCATCTGGTTCTCAGGGTGGACTCTGAAGGACTGTTTAAGCAAGTCTCTTACTTCTGTATAATATCAGTGATAACTGATGTATTTTAAGTTTACCAACACTGAAAACAGTAGGTGGTTTAATAATATCAGCATGGAATATGGCTAAATTTAAGTGTTACAAGGAGGTCATCTTACTTGTGTGGGATCCAAATTTGTACTGAAATAAATAAGGGTCTTTCAGGAAGCTTAATTTTGAAATGATAACCAAAAATGTGTTAATCTTGCCCCATAAAAAAGAAAGCTGAACTTGCCTTCAAATCAAGAACTGGACATACTGCAATTATATGTTCCTATATAGCAAAGTCTTAGTGCTTGCCTGTAACAAAGCCTATTTGAATGTAATCTATCCATACCAATTGGGAAAGGCAGAAGTTCCCAGTGCCTGAGTGATTGGTCGTGGCTTAACAAAAGACATCAGTTTCAGCCCACTCAGTACTCTCTACACAACATTTATACTTTACTGAAATGCAGACATTTTTTCTCATATATTATTTAGGGCAAAAAGAATGAAATTTAGTACTCAAAGGGTAGACAGCCTAGGCCCATCAATATAATACAAATCCATTTATGAAGAGTTTTCTTAGTGTTGTAGCAATGACAAATAATCTGTTTGCCTACTGTATTAGAAGTTAACAAGCTCATCGGGTTTGAAAATGTTTCTGTACTTAATGAACTGGATGTACACTGAAACATTTCTACTCAGTCCTCCAGAATCTTCTTTCTGACTTATTTTTCATAAGTGTTTGTTTGTAAACCAAGCTGTTCTCCAAGTAGTGAGAGAATGTTGAGTCTGGGGAGGGAAGAAGGGCTGTTGATAACAGAATTGCTCATTAAAGTGCTGTATTGTGAAGTAATACACTGAGAAATGTTATTATTCATCATATGTTAGAGCACAGACTTGTGGATCGAACCTTATCTTTCAGCTAAATCCAGTGCCATCCAAAAACCAGGCAATGTATTCACTGTTGGGTACTAATATTGTTCTCCTTACTATCAGAATCTAATAGTGTGTGTCTGTTTGAATTACAGCCACCAAATGCTGATCTGAGTTCTTTCAGGTAACTGAGAAATTTCAAACCATTTTCATGTACAAGATATACTTGTCACCATCAGTAAAGGTCTCTGTCACTTGTCCCATCAGATCCTGGGGTACTTGCAATTTAAAAAACAACATGCAAAGAGAAAAGTAGTATGCTGACTCCCTGAGTTCCCACAGCTACATTGTCAGATAAAAATAAAGTAAGATGAAAATGATCATTTCAACAATTTTATGACTGATAAGAGAAAAAAAAAAAACCAAAACAACAAACAAACAAACAAAACCCTCCAAACTTAAATCTCTAATCTCTGATTCCCTTGCCTTAAACAGGTCTCATCTGTTTACCAGAAAGGGTGAAGACAGATCTTTAGAATCAGATGCTGCTATTCACTCTTAGACATCACCTTCCAAAAGTCAACTTCCTATTCTTAACCTGCATTTCAAAGACTTATATGTACTTCAGCTAATGCAATCTGGTTGTCAGTCAGTTGTCTACAGTTATCTGAATAATTTTAACAATACTTCAATTTTTCTGTGTGGGGAAGTATTGTGAGGCTGTGTATCAGTGCTAATGTTGATAGTTGTGCTTAAGTGCTGCCTGAGTGATGAGGGCTGATGCTTCTCAGAAGGCATTTTGGGGTTATTCTGCCTTTAGAAATCCTTAGATTATGTCAAACCAGTAAAACCTGGATGCAATATATAGTCTAACATTGGGAATAAAAGTAAACATTTTGTTTATATAACCACTAAATTGTTTCAGACTAAAAGCCATTCTGAGGAAAAATACCAAGCTTTGGTCTGGAGATATCAAATGCTAAAAATCAATGCTTTACTTAAATTTCGTTCCACTAGTTCATAGCCTTCATGCTGAGAAGTTTTGAAATATTTGGACTGTTTATAGTATTATTATTTATATTTCTAATGAGCTTTCAGAGAATCTCTGCAGCTTGGTATACACTTTACAATAGGGTGGACTAAATTTCCTTGCTGAATAAAGCCCCCAGGGAAATCCTCAGAGAATGACTGTTCCAGTTCACGAAACACCAGACAGGTGATGCTGGGTTAGTGTGGCAACCTCCTTGTGACATTTGGAAGCCTTTCCTCTTAAGTCTAGAAGCATACATCCTTTCCTCCCGAATGTATTAGTATTTCCTTATCTCTTTATTGTCATAGAGCCCATCTGTAGTAAAAATGTGAATTCCTAGTTAAGTGTAGGAAACTGTTCCCTTAAGTGAGATTTTAAAAAAATGTTTACATTGTAGATGTGGTAATTTGATAAGTATTTTTGTATGGTTTGGGTTGGCTTGCTTTTTTCCTCCAAGACAAATTTTGAATTACTTTAATTCTGTATTTTTATTTTTTATTTTTTGTTCAGCAGCACAAAACACCTGTTATCTTTAAAAAACATTGAGGTTATAAATACAAGAAGTGTTCCATACTGAAAGCCAGGATCACTGTCCACCAACCATATGAAAAGAGGCAGAGCATCTACAGAGTGGTACGGAGATTTCGGCTATGATGGAATTTGACTCCATTTGCTCTTGCAATTCTGTCAAAGCAGAAATGGGATTGTGACAATTATTTGTTTGCTTCCACACTGCAGATGTGCAAAAGGAAATTTTCAGAACTGTATTCCATGTAAGTAACTTAACTAGGACTGCATGAGTTCAAGATAATAATTGCAATCATTTGAATTTATAGAGTGAATTCAGTCTGTTCCATTTCCTGAGATGGTGGTAACTTTATGAAGTGAAAATTGTCAGTTTTACATTAGATACTTTGATAGCTAATTAAGCCAACTACTTCATTATTTTATCTTCATAATTATACCATGTACATGTAAAGCTTGAGAAGTGCAGTGAAAGTAGCTGCGGTCACTATCAAGCTATTGACCATTTGCCTGTCAGAGTGAAAGTACACAATAAAGTGCACTTGCAATAGTTACCTTTCAGAGACACATCCAGTTTAGAAACTACTTTTTTTCTGTGAAGAACAAGTGGTGTAGTAGCAAAAATTCCCAGAAAATAGAGTTCCTATTTTCTAGGATTTTATTATTATTATTCATTTAACTAATAATAGTATTTGTTTGTTGTTAAAATCAGTCTTTGTTTTTATGGAATATCTCTAATTGATAGAAAATTGGTAACAGCAAAATATCAACCTCTTTTTTTTTGTATTCAAATGAGAAGTGATCATTTGGAATCACATCTCCTTAGACAGTATTCAGTATGTCCATGAAGCAGTTAAGACTATATGTATGTAGTATGCTGAGCAAAGAAACAAGCTTTCTGTCTTCACTTTGAGATTAAACAAATGGGATCCAGCTTTGATCTGTGTAATATGACATCCCTTTCTATGTTGTTTTTCTCATCAGAATTTATTGTCTGTAGCTTAACAATACAGTTGCAGGATCACTTGCCTTTATTGTTCGCATGTAGTTGTTTATATGTATACATGAACAACTGATTGTAAAGTAACAAAGGATTTAGGTTTTCAGGCTGAGCTCAGCAATGAGTTTTTGTGATCAGATTTTGGGAGGAAAGTGATGCACATGCCAAAATGTTAGGGCATATGATTCATGTGTTCCTATCTCCATATGTACTGAATGTATGTATTTTGCATATTAATTCAAACTGCATGTTCCTCAAACATTTTGTGATTAAAACATAGAAGGAAAACTTGTTTTCGACCATGCTCTCTCCCAGTATGAAGCAGTTTTACACCATCTTACTTCATTACTCTCCAGTGCTGCCCAGGGAAGTGGCTGAGTCACCATCTCTGGAAGCATTTAAAAGACATGTAGATGAGATGTGGTGCTTAGTGACATGGTTTAGTGGTGGACTTGGCAGAGTTAGGTTTATGGTTGGAATGATCATAAAGGTCTTTTCCAACCTAAATGATTCTATGATACCACAGCAAAAATTATCTAAACCAACTGATCACAAGACCATCCCACAAACAACAGTATAAGCGATAAAAATAAAGCCAAAATCCAAGCCTGCCTGTTTTCCTTGCAAGCGCAGAGTAGGACACACCAACACATACTTTCCTGACCTTGAGATCTAATTAGAAGAGTTCTTTACACCTAGGAATGAAGTCTCAGATGCTGAAAATAGTCTGAATAGTTCCAAGGACAGAAATCCCTTTAGTCTGAAAGGGGCGGGGGGGGAATTCATTCCATTGTTCTGCTCTATACACTCCTCCAAATATTGAAACTACAGGATGATTCAAGGTCTTTATTCTGATATTTAAAAGCTCCATGGAGATTTTCCCTGAGAGGAATTTTCAGCTTTAAAATCGAAACTGTCACCCATGAGGAAAGCTAAGGCAGGTGAGTAGAAAATACCTCAGAGATGGAAACAATTACTATGACATTCAGTGCAGTGGGAGATCAGTCTGGTCATGTGCCTTTTCACTCTGAAAGCAGCATGTGAAGCTATCATTTTTTGTCTCAACGTCATTTTTTCACACATCTACTCATGCAAACAAGCCAAAATATACAAACCAGACAAACTATTTCTTGTGGCCAATCAAGGAAGTATAAAGTGAGAGAAAAAAAGGAATATTATAAGTGGTTTTTTCTGGTTTTGGATACATGCAATATTTTCAGATATTGTAAGTGCATAAAAAAATATAAGGATTGCTTTCCACTTCTTGAGTGTGTCTAGGCTTTTAAGTCATCAGTGCTATACCACTTGTTACATGCATGATGGATTTGTGTATAAATATTAAATTAAATGAAGGAGATTTTATCTCAGCCTTGCTCCTTCTACCTAGTGCAGGGACTTAGAGTCTGCATCTTTAATGCATTAAATTCCAAAATATATGTATGAGGTGGGAAATGCCTTTATATTACAAACTGGACAGAGGTATTTTTATTTACAGGCAGGGTCCCAGTGATGCTGTGATGGCTAATGACATGTTTAAAAATGTCTGGGCTCCTATCATCACATCCAAGCTTTGTGTAAGTGATTTGCTCCAGGTGTCATTGGCAGTGAAAGGAACAGGTCTAATGTCTTGAAGGACTTGTCCTGGTGATCTGGCTGGTGGATCATCCGTTTTTCTCTCAGGCATAGCCACAGACAATGAAGGACAACAAACCATTAAGTTCTGATTATACTGTTCAGCCTGTAGCAACAAGAGTTTATTCTGATTTCAGTTTTGGGGAGATTGGTAAGAAAATACTCTATTGTAAAAGAAACTGCTTTTTTCCACTATTGTTTTCACATTAAATTTTTTTTCTCTAAGTGGTACACTTGTGTTCTCCTTTCTTGCTGTGTCATGCATAGCTATTTTACCTGATACAAACTGACATGAAACTGCCACAGTGCTCCCAAACTGTGACATCTTGTCTTGGAAACTGTTACCTGGGGAGAAGAGCACACAATTCTTGTAGTATGGGATGTTTGCAATGACCCGTCCATGAGGAGGAGTAGCTTAATTTTCTCCATACCAGCTATTGCCATCAACATGGAGAAGGTATATGGAATAATATTTTTGTTTCTTTTTTTAAATGGGTGATGTTGTACCTGCTTTGCAACTCGTAGCTGGGCCTCTATGAAGTGCTCATGGAAGACAAAAAATTTCTGCTCTCTGTCTCTGACACAGACCAAAAGATAAGAACTATTGCTACAGAAACATAGTGCTCAAGCACTGTCACTTTTACTGTCTGGAGACAGTAAAACTTTTCTTCCCTTACACCATCAAAGCAGAGGTTTGCTCAAGTTGCTAACTGATCCAGTTCTGGGAAAACTGATCAGTCCCCTTACTCTAGTGGTTTTCCTTCAATCTTCTCTACACAACTTAACCTTACACCATACTGGGACCTTATTAAGGCCCTGCCCTTTAATCAATCAGATTTCATATTCAGTGGAAGAGCAAAGAGAATGTATTGGGTGTATACAGCTATGGTTCTATAGTTGCTTCCATTATTGAACCTGGAGATTTTGCTGGTTGATTGTATATCCATTGTGCAAGTACAATAAGAAATGGATACTGGATTGGGAGAGGTAAAAAAAAAAAGCACAGAAGCTCTAGCAGCACTCCAGCAAAAGTGTTTCAAATGTTTAAGCCACTGTATTCCAGGAGGTGAGATTTCAGTTTCTATTACTGCTCAAAATGACTGAATATAGAAGTAAATGAAAAATCTTCTAAAGAGGGATACTAACACAAAGGGCATCATTTTCACCTCACAGCTATATGACCCTGCCTGAATGGGGGTTAAAGGGATGTAAGTAAAAGCAGCATATGACCAGTAATTCCTCAGTTTCCTTTGAGGTACTAAAGGCAATCCTGAGAAGTGTGAAGCTGGCCTGAGTGTGAAAACAAAATCATAATGAAATGTGACTAATATGAAAATAAATGGAACATTCCCTAACCAGGGTTTACAGTGTCATCTCCAGCCCAAGAGACAGCCTGAACCATGGTCTCTGCAGGTACCTCTGCTTTAGCATCGCTGACGGCTGCCGCTGCTGCTGCAACCCACAGAACCTTTTAACAAGTAGAAGCTATTAGCTGAACTAATGAGCCTGGAAAGGTGCAGTGAAATCCATAGTTCACTAAAGCTTTTGCTATAATTCTGGGTCTCCTCTGCTCTTTGTGATGAGTGGTGCAGAAAGCTCTGCCTTGAAAATACAAGCACTTGCTGAATTTATTCCTATTTTGGAAACCACTGCAAGATTTTCATAGCTTCAAATGAAGATTTTTCTTGAAACTACAGAGGATAATATTTTCTTTGTTCTTCTAACACAGTTCATAAATCTAGACAGTCCTGAAATCTAGGGAAAACAAGCACATCCATAAACCCCCCCTCCCATATTTCACAGTTAATGCTGGTAATTAATATAGGCTTTATCCTAGAGCTGCTTGATCCAGTTGAAGTTTCAATATAACTTAGTCATTTGAAGCTATAAAAATGATATATAAATATAAAACCAACATATTGCAAGTTTGGCCACACAGTGGATTAGACAGGTAAATAGACCATCCTTGGCCATGCAATTAGGATGATCTGCATTCATTTCATTTACACAGAAATGCTTAGCCATCTTCTCTGTTCCATGCTTTGTCTTCATATACTAATACTATTATTTCAGCTGGTTTTTAAGCAAAAAGAAAAAGCTTTGCTTAATATGTTCTTAAAATTTTCACATGAAACAAAAGGAAGCTAAGGCATCTTGTTGTCAGATATACTTTTTTAAATATCTGCAAGGCTGGACATTACTGTCTCAGTGATACTAAGCTTGAAAGGCATTTTGTCATGAGAAGATGCTAGAGGATCTTCTGCAGAGCCAAACTGTTGTTGATATCCATATTCTGTATGACTTAAAATGACCAGACATAAACTAAAGAAGAAAAATTTTGCCAGATCCTGTATTTTTTAATCTAAGCAAGATGTTAGTGTTATGTAGAAATTTCTCACAGGTATTTTATGGCCTGTGTAATAAACTTACATTGTCATAATGAGTGTCAGGCTATTTGGTATGTTTGTTAAAGCATTAGTTCCTAGGGGCCTGGGAATAAGAACACATTTCTGTTTTTCTTGTAAAACATGTGAAAATCCTTGTGGCTGCAAAAGAAAAATATATGCCATGTAGTTTCAAAAGCAGAAAGAAAATATAAAAGAACACAAATATAAATTTTAAAAGTCTAGAAAAAAAACAGGTTCAATTGTTTTTAGTGTTTGATTTCAGATTTATTATTGTTTAGAGTTATTGAGACAGTACTGCATCAGTGAATTTTACTGTAAGCAAAACATAGTAACACAGAAAATAATGTTAATTGTACTTGAAATACAGGGGTTTTTCCATGATCTCTGTGTAATTCTGACATATGATAGTGTGTAAATTGATATGAAATACAGTCTTTTTCATTTCTTTTACCAATAGAAGTCATAATATCTAGCAAAAAACCTATTCTCTACTATATCTTAAGAATTTACATTACTTTTGGGCACCAAAAATGCCCTTTGGAAATTGGAGGACAACTCAGCAGTTATTTAAAACACTTTATACTAACTAATTGTCTTCCTAAATCAAGATAAATTAGTGAGCCTTAGACATTTTTATGAACTTGTCACGATCACAACCTACAAACCCATGAAACAACACAGGGCTTTTCCTTCTACATGAAAGCTCCAGGAGCAGTTTTAAAAACATGAGGAGACATCAGGTCTGAGTTCCCCTTGAACGTGAGGGCTTTAAATGGCAGAACACTGACTGCTGATTACATGAATATGTGTTTTAAGCTGCATTTAAAACATGAGAACCAGCAAATGCAATGTTTTCAAGGTTAGACATTAGGAAGAATTTTTTCACCATGAGGGTGGTGAGACACTGGAACAAGTTGCCCAGAGAGGTGGTGGAAGCCCCATCCATGGAGATTTTTTTAAGACCAGGCTGGATGGGGCTCTGAGCAACCCAATCTAGTGGGAGGTGTCCCTGCCATTGGCGGGGGGGTTGGAAGCAGATGATCTTTAAGGTCTCTTCCAACCCTGACAAGTCTATAATTCTATGATTCTATTTTCTAGGGACTCTACATAGTTTTCTAAGCTTGTTCTTGCATTCGTTTTGCAAATTCTGTTTTAACACAAGAACTAACTGAAAGACACAAATGTTGTAATTTTAATATTTCTCACATTGTCCTTTTTATCTGAGGTATCATCCATGAGACAGTGCTACTACATACTATTCATACTGGTAACAGTCTTCATGGCCACAACACAGAGTTTGGCAGATGCAACCATTAAGCTTAGCTCTCTGTTATGAAGGTGGGATATAAGGCAGTGGGGAAAAGAAGTGCACGCAGTAGCAGCATTTCAGAAATGATCCCTGCAGTGCACTTGTCCAGATTTTGTTGAACAGGTCAAGGCTCAAATTTTACAAGATGCTTCACAGCTACCTGCCACTGACTGTGGTGGAAGGTATGTTCTTAAATGCCTAGCCCTGGCTGCTGGGAACAAGCATAAATTTAGATGTGAGGGGAGTTGCTCACTGCAGCCTGCCTGTTTTACCTAAATGCTCAGTTTTGAAAAAAAAAAAAAAAAAGTTTCAAAACAGGTAAAATGCTTCAGGTTCAATCACAGGAATTTGTAGGGTTGAATTGTGTCATGCTTTGCTATAGACTCCCTCTGTGTGTACTTACATGGTCATAATGGGCTCTTGAAAATGTTACATCATCTATATATAAAGATTGCACTTAAAATGTGTAATATTTTACATATAAACATTGTACGTAGTAGCATGAGCCTTCAGTTGTACTTAGTAGCACGAGTCTTCAATATATCCCGTGACTTTCAGATTCCTCCCTCCACCATAGGCCAGCCAGGTGGGATCCTGATGAAGTTCAGAGTGAGGGAACAAGCTGTTCTCTCTGTCAGTCATGTGACAGCCATTTATAAAAATGACACATTTTTGACCTTTGCCATACCTTTCAAAGTTTTATTACTTATAGTTAGCATTTTAAAGTCACTTTCCCTCCTTCTGCCACCAGAAAAAATGAATGATGGTACATTTTGATCTCCTTTACATGCCACAACTCTAGAATGATTTTGCTAACCCCATATCCACTGATTATGTTACAAAATACCAATTCCTGTGTTCCAAACAATGTTCCAAACAACTTAAAAAAATATTTCTTCCCATTGTAACTACAGCATTAACGTGAATCATGATAATATGACATGCAGTCTCTATTTTTTGGGCCATGCATTGAACTTATTTCAGAGATCTGTCTGCAGAATAGAATAAACAATATGTACAATGATGTCTTTCTGGTATGCGTGTAAATAGTGGCTTTTGTTTGTTTCTTTTTTTCTTTTTTTCTTTTTTTTTTTGTTTGTTTTTGTTTTGTTTTTAGCAGTAGTTCGCAGTATGTGGATGGATGCTGATCAACCTCCATTTTGTAGTCATATTGAAGATAGAGGTGGAATCATTCTTGGTGGTCTGTTCAGTTTCAAAATCAGCAGTTGCACATGTTGAATGCTCTTCTGCTTAAAGTAACTCTTCTTGCAGTGTTTTGCAGATGATACTTTAGACGTTGTCTTCTGTAATACTCTGCTTCATGGCTGGGATAGTCACAATTCACTGTCATGAGCTTCATTCTCTCTGCAACAAAAAAGAATCAGAAAATCTGTTGGAAGCATTTCTGTTAATACTGCAGTAAACTGTTGGGTTATCAGGTGGTTTATACTGCATTTGGATGCACTTTTCACTGCTATTCTGTGAGTAGGTAATGCCAGCTGTTGTAGTTGCTTGTGTTAAGTTCACTGTCACCAGCTGCAGTGGAATCTGTTTCTTTTGTTCCTTTTCCCTTTTTTTTTTGGTAAATAGGTGTATTGATGGTCAGAACCAGTAAATGGTAAATTACTTGTAAGGCTTTTATCACTATAATTCTAATTATCTTGTATCTTTGTCCTTCTTTTTAGTATTGCAGTGTAATGCATTAAATTGCCAAAAAAAAAAAAAAACCCAAAACCCCCCCAAAAACAAAACTCTGATAGTTTTTGAAGTAGAAACTCCAGACTAATACCCATTAAAGCATTCAGACCAGGGTATGCAAACTTTCCTTCCTTTAATATGAGTTTTCCACATCAGTAGTGCAGGTAGTTAGTTCTTGGCAGTGGAAGATGAGCCTTGCACTTCTATTCTGGAATTTCCATTCCATTACCAAAAATGTTATACTTTAAATAACATTCTTATTATCACAGATTTTTTTTTCTTTTGAGCAAAGAGATTGTTTGTTTGTGGGGTTGAGAATTTTCCGCTGCATCCTTTGCTTGAGAAGGTTCGCTGTGAGAAAGCTTGCTGCTAGTAGGTTGTGTGTATATCCACAGAAAAAGCAAGTAGAATAATCAATAAACTGTGTACTCCATTCTGTCCATAAGTTTTCCTTGTTTCATTTATCACATACTACACAGTGTGTGTTAACCTGTGACAGTGGCTCCTCTAATGGCTTTTAACAGCAAGTCTCCTCCCCTCAGAGTGCTGCTGTGCAGGCAGGAGGTGCTTTTGGTTCTGACGTGCTCTTTGAGTTCTGCTGTGGCAGGATTGGTGTTGGCATATGCACTGCTGCCACCCCTGCTTAATGCAAGAGGGAAATAGTTCATGCAAGATTTTACCAAGGTAATCCTTAGAACAGCACAGAACTTGCTGTCCCTGGTGTTAGAGCTGCCCCGAACCTGTAAACCCAGACCTTCCTTAGACACAATAAGTCTATGCACACTGCCAGAAATGCAGAAGAAATAGATGGTGTACTGGACTTACAAGGGTAAGAGTGTCTGTGTAAGAGTAATGGGCAAGAAGGTGTGCAGAGGAAGAGTGTGAGGAAGGCTAAAAGAATTGTTATAACCTGCAAAAGCAGAGGGGGATCTAATAACTAGAGATGAAATGGGCTGGGGTCTAACACACCTGCAGGGGGAGTGTGTAGCCAAAAGAGAGCTCTGGCAAGACTGTGAGAATAAGATTAATATTGTAATTTTTTTTCCTATGAATTGAAAAGGAAGCATGTGCTTCTAATTGTTTCAGAGAATGCATTCAAAACATATGCTTAATAACCATGGAGAACATTTAATGGAGTGTTTATGGAATAATAGAACAATTAAAATATAGAGAGCTTTGACTGGAACTCAGGAAGAAAAGGAGTCTATGGCCTGTGGAAGAAGAGGCAGGCAACTTAGGAAGACTACAAAGATTCTGTGAAGCTGTACAGGAAGAAAATTAGAAAGGCCAAAGGCCAACTAGAACTTAATCTGGCTACTGCCATAAAAGAGAATAAGAAGTGTTTCTGTAAACACATTAACAGCAAAAAAGAGGACTAAGGAGAATCTCCATCCCCTATTGGATGTGGGGATGGAAATATAGCGATCAAGGATGAGGAAAAGCATGAGGTATTGAACACCTTCTTTGCCTCAGTCTTTAACTGTGAGTTCTCTGAGTACCCAGCCCCGTGAGCTCGAAGGCAGGGATGAGGAGCAGAAATAAACCCCCATAATCCAAGAGGTTATGGTCAGTGACCTACTACACCACTTAGACACACACAAGTCTATGGGGCTTGATGGGATCCACCCAAGGGTAATGGGGGAGCTGGCAGAAATGCTCACCAAGCCACTTTCTGTTACATATCAGCATTCCTGGCTAACCAGGGAGGTTTCATCTGACTGGAAGTTAATAAATATGACACCCATATACTAGAAGGGCTGGAAGGAGGGTCCAGTGAACCACAGTCTGACTCTTGGTACCTGGGAAGGTCATGGAGCAGATAAACTTGAGTGCCATTGTGCAGTACATACAGGATAACCAGATCAGGCCCTTTCCTCATCGGTTTATGAAAGGCAGGTCATGCTTGATGAACCTTATCTCCTATGACAAGGTGACCTGCTTAGTAGATGGGGGAAAAGCTGTGGATGTTGTTTACCTGGACTTCAGTAAAGATTTTGACACCATTTCCCACAGCATTCTCCTAGAAAAGCTGTCTGCTCATGGCTTGGATGGGCTTATGCTTCATTGGATAAAAAACTGGCTGGAGGACTGGGCCCAGAGAGTGTTGGTGAATGAAGATAAATCCCATTGGTGGCTGGTCACAAGCGGCTGGTCCCCAGGGCTCAGTTCTTTTTAATATCTATCAATGATCTGGATGAGGGGATCAAAGGCACCCTCTCTAAGTTTGCAGATGACACCAAGTTTGGTGAGTGTGGTGATCTGCTTGAAGGTAGGGAGGCTCTAGAGAGGGATCTGGACAGGCTGAATCAATGGGCCAAGGACGATGGTATGAGCTTCAAAAAGGCCAAGTGCTGGGTCCTGCACATAGGCCACAACAACCCAATACAACACAACAGGCTTGGGAAGTAGTGGCTGGAAAGCTGCCCAGTGTGAAAGATGCTGGGGAAAAGGCTGTGGGCAACAGCTGGCTGAACATAAGCCAGCAGTGTGCCCAGGTGGCCAAGAAGGCCAACAGCAGCCTGGCTTATATCAGAAATAGTGTGGCCAGCAGGACTAGAGAAGTGATTGTCCTGTTGAACTCAGCACTGGTGAGGCTGCGCCTCAAATACCATGTTCAGTTCTGGGCCCCTCACTGCAATGACATTGAGGTGCTGGACTGTGTACAGAGAAAGGCAATGAAAGTGGTGAAGTGTCTAAGAGAACAAGTCCTACAAGGGGTGGCTGAGGGAACTGGGGTTGTTTAGCCTGCAGGAAAGGAGGCTCAGGGGAGACCTTATCACTCTCTACAACTATCTGAAAGGTGATTGTAGTGAGGTGGGTCCCAGTCTGTTCTCCCAAGTAACAAGTGATAGGACAAGAGAAAATTACCTCAAGTTGCCCTAAGGGAAGTTTACGTTGATGATTCTATGATTCTATTGTGTGTCCCTGGAACTGTTCCTATTTCCCCCATGTCTTCTTTCATAGCTCTGATGGTTTTTTACCATTCTTTTCCCATTGTTTTTAGATTGTTGCTCTTCTGACAGTTTGGGCTGATTAGAAATTTCTCATCAAGCTATTTTATTCCCATTGACAATATGTCTTGTTTACCCTTCTGTCTGATCAACAGATAACAAAGTGCTGCTGAATTTCTAGGGTTTAGCTTGAGCTCAATGGAACCAAACGCTTTCCCTCTCAACCACCCATTGTTATGCTGCTTCATATAAACACAAGGCAGAAGCCTTTAAAACAATCAGTCTGATGGCAGCAATCCCACCCTTCCTGGCTCGTCACCTTTTTTACTTGACTTCTCTAACCTGTACTTTAGCAATAAGCCAGAAGGTCAGATTATCCCCAGGCCAGTGTGGAGAAGCTTGGAGTATAGCTGAATGCTGAAGGCACAAAATAAGAACATCAGCAGGGTTCAACATTGATGCCAGATGGCAGAAGTTAGGTATTGGATGCTACTATGAATGTACTCTAATTACTTCTGTCTTGATTATAGATTTTAATTTCTTTGGCATAAATCACATTTCATGACAACAGATATTTAATTGGACTTTGTCGCTGGGTTCATTCACCAAAAGTTTGTGAAGTTAAATTAATTAATTAAAAGACTGATGTTTTTTCTTTCAGGAACTGGTAAGAGTAGCTTTACATGAATTCACATATTCAACTGATTAATAGAACTGGATAATTTTGAGGTTGTTTTTTTTTTTTTTATATCCCAAACCTGCTCTTCAATTCAGTAAAGTTTGCAATAGAAACAAAATTTAAAAATGGTAAAAAGAATGTAGAATCTATCCAGTTTTGTAATATCCATGGGCAACATGAAAATTCTGAATTTCAAGTCCTAACTAGATTTGTCTGTGACATTTCCCTTGATCTGAAAGACAGGAAAATGCTAGATAGATATTTATTAAGTGTAGCTGCTTACCTTATGCGAAATGCAGAAGTAATGTGCATGTGGATGGCTTTGTGCCTGTGTGGGTAAGACGAGACAAACACAGCTAACATTCCCATATGCCTAGCTCAGATCTAATGATGTCCTACTATTAAAGAGGAGCTAAAATACTGGAGAAAGAAGTATTAGGACTTACTGTGCATTAGTGTGGAGACTGAAACTGATGTAGTGTTCATGATTCATCTGTGACAGATGCTGTGGTATAAAAATGATTCCATGGCATTATCATGGGAGATCCCTGACACTATCTTAAGGGTTGGCATTTTTGGGGGGTTTTGATTGGCTTGTACTTTAGAAATATCAGTTCAGATACTTGGAAATTTAGGAAAAACAGCAGCTTTCTATAAGGACAGTTTCTAAAAAGAGGAAAAAATATTTTCATATGCCTAAATGGCTTCACTTCATATCACACATCTGATGGCAGATGTTCCTTTGTTACTCTCTACCAAATGGTGTGATGAAGCATGCAGTGAAAGGGAGGAAGGTTGGGCAAGCAGCTCAAGACAAATATTCTATATGTTTTAAAATATTTATTACCAAATAGAATTTTAAATATCCTGTTTATTTTTAGGTTTTGTCCATTGTGTGTATTTTAGGAATATTTCCACATGATAGAAATAACAAGGACACTGTCTTGTTAAAGTTGCCTCAAAGGGACATTTTGAAGGAAAAGCAATTCTATCATGAATATTGTTTTATGCATAGTATGTGAAATTATTCAATATTACAATTGAAGTAAAACATTGCATCTATTAGAAACTTTAAAAGTCTGTGTAGTATTCATGGTTAAATACATTAATGCCCTGTTATTTCCTTTTCATTTTATTAGTCCATACAAAACAATTGTTGTATTTATTAAAAGTATGTTGTATTTTATGACTTGGGTTTAGCTGGATAGAGCATATTAACTTTCTTTTAGTTCCTCAATCAGCAAACACAGGCTTGGCTTTGCCATAGCAAATCTCTATCTGTAATGCACTGTATTTCACAGTTCTAAAGAGTATTCAAATAGTCTAGAAGATCAGAATTAATTACAAATGCCCTGGTTTTGCTTGTCTGCACCAGTCTAGGAGATCCATAATGAGGGAGCTGCAATAAGAAACCAAGGTGCAGCAATTCTAAAAGAGCTTGAGTTAGAGTCTGTGCATGACTGCTACACCAAAGTGAAAACAAACGAAGTTTTACCTTTTTCACTTTCTCAAAAGAGGAGATACATTTAAAATTCAGCTCTACACTAGTTGGGTAAGCTGTGTGTGCAGGGTTCCTAAAGAGGAACATTGATGAGAAGGGCAATCTAATCTTACATTCATACAGAGAGTTATACACTGTTTTGCTTCATAACTAATGTGCATTTGGGTAAACCAAAGTTCAACTATCAGAACTTTCAAAAGTAGGAAAATGAAATTTTCACAGATTAGGTTAAAAGGATAACTCAAGTAATTTTAATACAGGCAGGCATGAAATATAACTGACACTTGTCTCTAGTGCAGTGCCATTACAACAAGGTAAATAAATTATGGGAATCTTTCATTATTCTCAAACCAAGCATTATAAAAAGCTAGCAAAATATGTTGTAACCCAATAGGAATGCATTTTTAAGGCATTTAAATATATCCTTGCCTTTAACATTATGCAATATGAATACAGTACTTTTTAGAGCCATATACATTTTGTTTGCATTTTCAGATTATAATGCTAAGGACACTTTTTTTCTTACTTGGATTTTTTTAATATTACTTATCCTGGGCAGAGATAAGGTTCTTTGAGTGGCTTTATTTTTACATGGCTATACCTTAGTGCAGTAAAACACTATAGTATTTCTGAGTCTTCCAAGAAAATAATTTTTACTGAAGTCATTGAAATATATCTGCAGTGGTTTCACAGCTGAGAAACTAACAGCCACATTCCCCCTATGACATTTATCTTGTGTTGAATGTACATTTCATCTGGGAGTCTTCTCTTTTTTAATTAATAAATTTTTCATACAGGAGCAGTAAACAAGAAGCCTAGGCAGAATGCTAACAGCTTATATTTCCAATAGCATGGAACTGTGTATAAATGTGACATGATGCATGCACTTCTCCCATGGAGCAAATATTTGTAATTTCCAAGACAGTTGATGTTGAAATAATCAGGTTTTGTTTGGTGCAATTTCAGGGAGAAACCATAATTACATATGACAAATACACTGGAATCGACTTTACTGTCTATAAAACTTCCATAAGTAATCTCAGCAGAAGAGACACATGCTAAGAGATTATTTCTGTTTGATAAGTAAGATATTTTTATTTCAATGTTCACTATACATTTGACAATAAGTGATATGACATATACTGTGACATTTTTAGATATTTACATAATGATTTGAAATGCAGTTGTGTGAAAAGAGGGGTAGCCACACTAATCTACTTGCTAAAAATTTTCCATCAGACTTTTTACTGAGGTTTGGTTTTTTTGGTAAGACATAGTAAATGACAGTTACATCTCAAGATTTTGCATCAGAATAACTATGCTTGTATGAAACTTCTTTATCTTGCACATTTTTTCTCTTCCATTCTGTAAAATCTTAAAATAATCTAAGTGCCTGTTTACTTGAAATTTTCAGCAAACTGCTCAGCTTCAACTCAAAACCTAAACAAGTGCTGGATGTTCATGGTCCAGTACCATCTTCATGTAAACTATTTAGTTCACAAATGAAACTCTGACTTGGCAGATCAGATGAAAAAAGGAGAACACATCCTGCATCCAGATCTGCTCTGTAGCTGGAAAGGGGTGCATGGAAGACTTGGAATTCTGCTTTATTTGGAATATTATGGTTATTTGAAGTCTATTTCTGATGGATTCTTCTCTGCCTTTTTCTCCTGCATCACTAAACCTGAGCAAGTGAAAAGAATTACATGTCTCAGCATTTATGCATCCTGTTAGTTCTCCAGTCCTACTATTTCTTTCTCAAGTGCATGCAAAAAGCATGAGGAATTCAGCTGTGCATGAAGAAGCCCTTCAAGCCAAGTGCACCTGATTGCACCACATTTAGCTGCAGACAGGAGGGAATGCAAGGCTAACCGAAGAGAGAGTCAGTCAGACTCTCAAACCACAGCATGGAACAGGTGCATTTTCATGCTACAAATTAGTCCTTCTGCAGAAAGTGATGCTTCTTGATGGAGTGTTCTGTTCAGGAAAGCAGTAATGGAATTTTGCCAGAGCCATAGGAGTAACTATTTACCCAGAAATGATAGGTAATGGTGAGCAGCCACTTAGAATCTGTCATTGCTAAGTCAAAACAGGTCTTGAAAGCAGCTACCCCATCAGTGTTGGGCTCCTCTGCTTCTGTTCCTGCTCAATTTACCTGATAGTTATAGCAACCACCAGTTAGTTCTCCATCTATACATGCCTCCTTTTTCTGCTATAACATCACAGAATTACACAGAATGGTTGAGGTTGGAAAGGACCTCTGGAGATCATCTTGTCCAACCCCCCTGCTCAAGCAGGGCCATCTAGATCTGATCACCCAGTACTGTGTCTATATGGCTTTTGAGTGTCTCCAAGGCGGGGATGCTCCACAACCTCCAGGGCAATCTGTGCCTGTGCTCAGTCACTTTCACTGAGAAAAAAGTATGATCAGACAGACCCTCCAGTGCTTCAGGTTGTGCCCATTGCCTCTTGATGACAGGGACTAAACATATTGCTGTAGTAAGTGGATACAGAAATGCAACATCTGTTACCCCTATGATCTATAGAAAAAGGATATAAAGGCCATCTACTAACTGAAAATTTTGTGCCTCACTGTTTTCAGTATCAAATGCAGGGCTCTTTACATACACTTGTCCATGGGAAGTACTAGTCATATTTCAGGAAACTTTTTCATCAAGCTTACTTTTTGATTCTGCCCAGTACAAAAAGAGAACAAAATAGTCTTGTTTTCTTATCTATGGGAGAGGATCATACTTCTGAAGATGACACGAACTCATCCTTTTTACCTTCTCGATGATATATCTTCAGTTT
This sequence comes from Megaceryle torquata, assembly GCA_024611175.1. Taxonomy (NCBI): domain Eukaryota; kingdom Metazoa; phylum Chordata; class Aves; order Coraciiformes; family Cerylidae; genus Megaceryle; species Megaceryle torquata. The sequence goes on along the minus strand of JANIJG010004788.1, from coordinate 110,382 downwards.
ATGCAAATGGTTATTGCTGCACTGACTTCTGTAAAACTGTATTTGTTCTCAACAGCCTGTCCCTAGGAGTTACAGACTGTTATCAAATAGTTATTTGAGATATATATATATATATATATATATATGTGCCCATGTTGTATACTTTCAAAATAGTGTTCCTTACTTTCTGCCTCTGTCTCTTAAGATCTCAAAAAAAAACCCCAAAAAACCCCACCTCTTCCTTACCAGTCCCCACAAGCAATCTCCAATACACAGAATTTCATTGTGGAATAGATGCAGCCTTGAGTAGAATTGGCTTAAAGTCAATTCCAAATTTACCACTCCTTGTCTTCATCTCCAATGATGGTACCTGTAGAGGACAGGGGGATTTTTAATGCTGTATTTCAGGACCTTGGTTCTGCTTTGTTAACTCCAAAGATGTGATACAAATGACAAAGACTGAAAGCCATTAGAGCCCCATATTCAGTTGACATTACCATTTCACACAGTAGTTTATTGCGTGCATGCTATCTTTTGGGAGACTAGGAAACATCATTGATTTTAACTTGACTTTTCTTTGCTTAGAAAATAGGCATTGTGAAAAAAAATTCTCTGCTTTATCCAAATGTCTTTTCTTTAAATATCACTGATGATTGAACTAGGCACAAAATATAGCCCTTTGTGTAAAATGGATACAGAACTATAGTGTGAATATGACTGTTGAAGGAGTTTTGCTAGACTTCACTAAAAACATTTACGTTAAAAAATAATAGAATCATAGAACTGTCTGGGTTGGAAGGGACCTTCAGAGGTCATCTAGTCCAACCCCCCCCTGCTGAGAGCAGGGCCATCTTCAACTAGAGCAGGTTGCTCAGCGCCTTGTCAAGCCTCACCTTGAAAGTCTCCAGGGATGGGGCCTCAACCACCTCCCTGGGCAACCTGTTCCAGTGTTCTACCACCTTCATGGCAAAAAACTTCTTCCTTACAGCTAATCTAAATCCCCTCTTTTATAATTTAAAAACATTACCCCTCATCCTTTCCCTACAGGCCTTTATAAACAGGCCCTCTCCAGTCTTTTTATAAGTTCCCTTCAGGTACTGGAAGGTCCCTATTTAGTCTCCCCTGAGCCTTCTCAAGGCTGAACAAGCCCAGCTCCCTGTGCCTGTCCTCACAGGAGAGGTGTTCCAGCCTCCAGTCATACTTGTGGCCCTCCTCTGGACCCGCTCCGTCAGGTCCATGTCCTTCCTGTGCTGAGGGCTCCAGAGCTGGACGCAATATGCCGGGTGAGGTCTTACCAGAGCAGAGTAGAGTGGCAGAATCACCTCTGTCGATCTGCTGGCCACAAATCTTTGATTCAGCCCAGAATGCAATTGGCCTTCTGGGCTGCAAATGCACACTGTCTGCTCATGTTCAGCTTCTTGTCTACCAGCACCCCCAAATCCTTTTCTCCAGGGCTGCTCCCTATAACTTTCAATAAACTGGCACTATTGAATTTTCTGAGACAGCAATATTTTACTGCTTCATGAGGACATGTGAATATAACACTCAAGTATCATTTTCATTTGTCCTGACTCTGCCAACCTTCTCTCTGCTAAGTATGCCATTAAAAATCCCATTCCTATCACACCTGCAAACAATAGAGCAATGTGGGCGATGAAGTAATTCATAGCTAAGCCATAGATGGAAGAACTGAATTCCAAATTAACAGGGTAAAAAACCTTTCCTTATTTGAATGAGACTATATTTTTTAAGGTTTGTTTGGTTTTTTTTTAGCATTATTTTGGAAATGTGTGTTAGTCACAAGCAAGAAGATGTTCAGTGACAGTAATCTTATAAACAGCTCACAGCACTGAGAGAAGTGCACCAGTGCTTTCATGTTTGTGGGGTCTTGATTGAACTATTATATGGCTCTACCAAAACACAAACACACCAAAAGTACTAGAGGAACTTCCATTGTCATTGGCTGTTATCTTCTCTCTTGGTCATAAATATATGTCAGAAAAATAAGGGAAGACTCAAAATAGGATTCATCCTCAACTCTTAATGGTGGGTCTAAGCTGTGCCTGCTGACATAAAGATGAATGTTGTGAAAACACTTACCATTTCCTTTCTGACATGGGTTTTAATAGTGTGTATTTTCAATATTTTTTAATGAGGAGTAACTAAACAAAAGCATAATGTGAAGACTGGATGAAGTTTATCACTTTACTTTAAAAGAAATAAGGTATAAACCACCATAAAATAGGCTCTTTATAATGTTTAGCTGGACACCAGCAGTGTGCCCAGTGAGACATGGAATAAGCCTCTGTAAGTAGCATTGCCAGTAATATTCAGTCTAACCTGCAGCACCTCATCTCTCCTAGCATTGGGTCTCTTTTGAGGAGGCCTCCTCTGTTGTTCTGCACCATGCCAAATGGGGTGATAGCCTCCTCTTTGGGCAGCTGCTCATTTGGGCTGACACCAAAGTGATGACATTTTGTAAACTAAACAGGTAATTTAGTCATAATGGATAAAATGTACCAAAAACAAATCAGAAGAAACAGGTATAATGAAGATAGATTGATTTATTAATACAATTAAGTGTGGCCATTTTGTCCTTTTGTTTGGTATCTTTAGGCTATGATGATTCTAGTTCGTGCAGCTGCTTTACAATGTAATGTTAGATCATTTTTAAGAATGGGTTTGCTTATTGACATTTATAGCAAGGTGAGCATTAAAATATTCTGCTTGACTAGCTAAGAATTTTCTATCATCTGGAGGTCTCTGATAAATCTCTTTACATTGGTTAGTAAAATGAAACTGATGAAAATTTCTCTTAGGTCTTCTCTAACCACTGGGCTCCATCCTGCCTTTTTTACTTGCTTTGTGACTTTAGTCCTTTTCTCATTTTCTTTTTTCAAGTATCAGATTAAAGTGTTCCAGAAAATTGTATCTTTAAAATTATTGTGCATTAGCTGAATGCAGCAGATGTGTAAGCAGTTACTTATGCTGGTGATATTAACCCCATCTTCTTTAACAAAAAGAAATGGAAACTAAGCATATAATCTTTGAAATCAGGCTGTCTTTTCCCTTCCTTGCAGCATAGCATAGATTTTTGTCCAGTTATTCCAGGGGTTTTTTTTGTCCAGTTATTCATCCAGAGATTCCCATGTTTATGTGGTGTCTAGGCTTCAGATAATACATCTCAACCCTATTAGAAGAGTTTAGAGGTGAATGATGCACTTTTTCTTCAGTATTCTCTTCCAGTGGTTAATCACCTTCATTGTCAGTGTATGTATTTTCTCTTTTGAAATTGTCTAACAGATAATTTGTTAGTTCTTTTTTTTTTTTTTAATTGGCAGACTCAGAGTAATAACAGCATAAAACCTATCATCTCTGATTTTTCCTTTAAGCTGAACAGAATTAAATCCATGCAGGTCCTCTTTACACAGCCTCTTTCCGCAGCCCAGAAGTCTTTTGTCCCACAACACTTCCTCTGTAATAGCCTTTCTAAAGTATGTTTATAATGAAGGTGTATTCAAAAAGGAAGTCCAAATATCATTCTTACCAATGCTGTGTGCTGTTATGAAAAAGCCACCCTGTCCAGTTTGCCATTCTCTCTTGAACCATGCAAGACTCATGTTAATCTTCTCAACCTGATCATCACACTGTAAACTGTTTTTCAGGTTTTTTTGTCTTCTGTGATTCCTGCATCTTTTATATAGTAAAACATCTATATAACAATGTGTAAAGAAGCATTTGCTAAACTCTTGACAGGAGTTTGATGAGAAAGAGAAGAAAAAGAAGAAAAAACTGAAATGCTGTAATCATGTACATATGTCCCACAGGAAGGTTATTGGACACTTGGTAAATTATAGATTCTTTGAAAGGCAAATATGTTCCTTAATGAATACTAGCAAAGACGTATTCAGTGTGTCTTTGGAAGAGTTATTCATCCACTCAGGAAAGAAAAAGCAAAACAGTAGATCTCTGAGATGGAAGAAGCCAGTTTAAATGTTATACTCTATCTTCCTAGCACTGTAGGACTGATCCCTTCAGTGCATTTTCTGTGTGTGTGGTTTGTTATGGGGATTTGTCCAATCATTGAGTGTTGGCATGAATTAGCCTTACTTTATTCTTTATATTTTTTATTAGAACACCTTGAGGGCTATGCATTCAGGAAGATTTAAATTGTGTCACTGTTACAAAGTTTCAGGTTCAAGGAATGTGTTAGAAATGATGAAGACATTTTTATCAGGGATAAAAATAAAATGTTTTAGTTTTATCACTGAGAGTGAGAAAAGTTGGTTGTTCTGTAGACAGAATGCATGAGACAGAATGCATGGGTAAAAATCATCTGCATTGACAAGACAAATTTTCTGAGCATTAGGAGTGAAACTTTCAGAGATTCACCATATTAATTTGGCTCTACTTTATAGATGTGGATCCCAGTTTTGCTGTAAAAGTTCTGTATGAAGGGTATGCTCAGGTGTCTTATAGCTACCAAGAGACAAGGCTGACTCAGCAGCCTTGGTTAATTCTTTCTGCTCACAGGACGTGATCGTTGTTACACAGGAGCAGGCACTTTAGGATCTTATTCACATGATACCACTGTGCAAGTGTCACTGTGCACAATATTGTTGTCAATCCAATTTTCTATGGGTTAAGAACACCATTTTCTACGTTTTTCCTATTTCTATTCTGTTTTAAACACAGAAACTTAAATTCAGAATATGCAGCTGTCATGGCATTGTGTCTTTTTCATCCGTTTTATTGCTAAACTTCTTCTATTTAAACTTTCTAACTGCTCAAAGAACTGACCAATCTCAAACTGTTTTGTAACCTTAAATATTACTGGATGGACTGCTGTAGATAAGGGATTCCTTTGCTATCTTACTGGGATGTTGATACCGTAGAACTGTTTTGCTCTCCCTAGTTTTGCTCTCCCTATCAAAACAGCACGGATTTTTTTCTCATACTGTTGCTGATGCCTTTTTTTTTTTTTCTTCAAGTCCTTTAATTCACTCATGGTTTAACTGATCAGCGTGACAAAAATTCACTTTTAGTTTAGACACTGACTCATAAATGGTATAGGCTGAAAAACATCTTTTCAATGGCTCTTTGAAAACAGATTAAAAGCAATCGAATAATACATATATTTCTCGACTTTAGGGTATGCTTGAACACATGGAGTAGAAGAGGCTCATAAAAATCTAGTTAGGCAAACAGTTCAGTTTCCACATCCCACCCACTCCACCAAAAAACAACCAAACAACAAAACCACTATAAATGAAATGGGTATATATGAATTTTGGAAGTTTCTTTGAAGTTTGTTTCAGAAAATCAGTATGTTTTCAAGCCTGTAAGTCTCCATAATGCAGTATTTTTAGCTGACAATATTCTTGCACATTCTTATTTCCTGTCAGCACCATGATATTACTGTCGTGAATCAAGGGCATGCACTGGTGATGATGATCAAAACAGCTCAATCAGAAAAGCCCCTGTGTTACAGGGGCTGGGCAGCTGTCACTTGAGGACATGGCAATTAATGGTGGAAGGCTTATTGCTTCAATTCATAGTGGAAGAAAAAGTAATTGGTAATTAAAAAACAAAAAAAGGTGTCTTGTCCTTTGGTGAACGCACAAGTTCCTTTTTGAGCTGTAGAATGTCAGAAGATTTAAAATTCAACAGAAAGATTAAAAATAGATATTCACCTGACTTTCTATACTGTCTTTTCAAGTTGTCTTGCATGATAACAATAGTAAGATTGGCATTAGTACACAGTAACTACAACCAGATTAAGAATGTACATTCCTTTTTTTCAAGAAATAGTTTCTTTACATTCCTCTTACTAAAAGAATCACATATATTTAATCAAAACCAAAACACTTTTCTTTGCCCTGAACTCAGAGATCTTTACTGCAAATTAATCTGGCATGTCCACTGTCTCTTTGCTTCTGCCTATATCTTTTCTTTAGACAGTATCTTAGGTTGGTCTCAGTGTCTTGTGCTGGAAGGGTATTATCCTAACAATGCAGTACATGCTACCACACAGATAAGCAAGGTCATCACAAAGGGTGCATCTGACTGGATGACTGGATGCCCTTCAAGGAAAACATGTGGAAGTCACCTGAATTCCTGAGACTTTCAAAACCAAATCTTTCGATGTTGAAATGTAACAGAAACTTAATTTGAATTAGAGAGATGTTGTACAAAATGGAGTTAATATTGCCAATTTGGCTCTCTTATTTAACTGTCAGTTCCAAAAGTTGATATTTTGTCTTGCCTTAGTCCCTTTTCAGGGAGAACTCCCAAGGCAAAGTTCACCTTCTTCAAACTTTCTGCATTGTCCCCTGCCTTTCCTCTCCTGCATACAGAATATTATAATACATGAGTAAGGCTGAGTCTACCCCCACCAGAAAAATAGGCTTTTTATGCTTTTTTCTCTTCACTGGCCAGACACTGTTGCTGCAGTACAGAACCAATTTCATCCTTGTCAGGTAAAAGAATTTACTGCTGCATTAAAAAGTAGCCCAATGTAGAGCTTCCAAATAAAACATGTAAATTACAATGCCATCCTTACCCTTAGGCTTTAGGCCAATGTCTCTGTCCACCTTGGAATATAGACTTCCTTCCTCATGGCTGTCCTGTTTTTTCAGTGTTCTAAAATGATTACAGGATGGTGCTGCTTTCAACAAAGCTGCTTCTCTTTAATGTCACTGCTAGCCAGCTCAGAATTCAGAGCTTTAAAAGCATTTCTCAGTTTCAGTCTCCTCATTTAGGACAGAGATTGTAGGCACATGGCAATTAAAGTATTTTACCTCTTTACTAGCTTTGTTTGTTGTTTTTTTGTTTTTTTTCTATATGATTCTAGGAAAAGTCTGAATTCCAGAAATCTATATTTTTCCTGTGAATACTGACAAAAAAGAAGCAGAATTCTGTGAAGAGGTTGCTGAGAACCCGAGTTGCTCATAAACCATATGGAAATGAAAATAATGGAAATTTAGTTTTGTCAAAAAAACCCAAAGAACTATAACATAAAGAAGTTGTTAAAAGCATATTATAATAATATACAATAGTCTTATAGAATTTTTGTTACTCTCTTTTCCTCTTCACTTCATCTGTACTATTCAGTGGAGAGGATGGTCTTTATGTGGCATTAAGACAAAGCAGTGTATTATGTCAAAGAATTCTTGTAGATCCCACCAGACTCACACAAGGAAGTTAATATGATGTTAGCTCATGATCGTTAGCTATATACTTTGTACAATGTTTTTATATGATCTTGAGCAAGTCACTCAGCAATTTTTGTGTGTGATCACTATGAGCAGGATATCTTTCTTGCTTAAAAATAAGTGGTACCTAATCCAGATACTTCCAGAGGAGACCTGTAACATCCTGGGGAGTGACTATACAGCAATATGTGTGACAATGAAAGTCACATGTGGTTTCTCCTTGATCCTGGACAAGGCTTACGGAGGGACAGGACCTGTGGGTCACCAAGTGGCTTCTCTACTGTTGTTGTTGATAGGGATTTGACTGTCAGGATCAAGGGACCTTTTTAAATATCAAGGACTGATGGTGAGAGGAAAGATCCACCTAACAAAGTGAGGCAAAAGCATCTTTGCCAAGTGGCTAGCCAACCCACTGAAGGGAACTAAGAATGATGAGGGATACAGCTCACAATAATTAAGTCTTTCACTCTAGAAAGAAGTTATTATTACCCTCTACTCAGCACTCATCAGACTGTAGTTAGAATATATGGCCCATTGTGGTCCCTCTACTTCTTCTTCTCCAGTACAGGAAACAGATATTTTATTTCGTGACTTGGACTTAGAGGGAGTGCAGGGGAAGCCACGGAGGTGGTCAGGCCCTGGGAGGAGATGCTCTGGGTTGTTGGGGAAGGGGTATCTCAGGGCTTCAGCAGCAGCCCCTAGTGCCTATGGGAAAGGGAACTCAAGAGGTAGAGCTAAGCTTTTTGTAGCACTGAGAGAAGTCAAGGAACAATGTGCATAAACTGAAACAGTAGAGAATCAGACCAAGTCTAAGTCAAAATATTTTCACCCTGAAGACAATCAGGATTGCCCAGAGAGGTTGGGCAATTTCCATTTCCATTCATGGCGGTTTTCAAGCCGCAACAGGATAAAGCCCTGAGCAACGTGCTCTGATGACAGAGCTGACCCTGCTCTGACCTGGAGTATCAGAGAGGTCCTTTCAACCTGAGGTATCCCATGATTGTATGGTCCTATCTTGGGGCAACTCAATTTTGCCATGCCAAAGCTGTCTGGCTCATTTTATATAAGGCTAGATGGACCCAAAGTCCTGAATTGCAGATGTGATAAGATTAATGACAGAAAATAAAAATAGTTTTATCAATGCCAATAAAATATAAACCCCATATTTTACACTTCAGTATTTTTTTTTCCAAATGCAGGCCTTATGAATGTTGGATTTGTTCCATTTTCCAAACTAATTCAGTATCTTTGTGTTTGACTTTCTATAAAGTGGTTAATGTGCAGTCTTCATGCAGGTGTTGCAAAATAAATGTCTGTTTATGAACTGGTCACAGCAACTAATGTCATAGAAAGTCCTTGAGAAAATTAATAATTTCCTAACAGGATTTGAATAATGTAAAGTGAAGAAGGCATAGGATTACATATCAAATAAGTGAGATAAAACTTAGAAATGGGGATCTGCTCATTAAGTGATCATGCTCTGTCTCATGAGTTGGTTTGAGTCCTGTGAAAGAATTAGCAGGTGAGCATGTAATTAAAGCTGAATGTCCATGTGTACACACATATGAAATGGATACACACAAAGTAGAGGGGATTGAAAAGATAATTGACAAACTGTGCTATAGTATTTCTTACTTTTTTGTATGCATCACTACCAACCCTAATGCTTCCTGATGGAAAAGCTTTCCTGTTTCCCTAATGTTGTATCTTTTAATGAAATATTTGGACAACAAGTATTTCATGTCAGCTGCTCAAAAGGGAAGTGAAATAAAACTCACAGATAAATTTCACATACAAGTTAAAATTGTTTGGATGGATTTGAATCTTGTGCAAAATTACTGATGTGGCACATGCATATTTGTACATGCTCCAGATTGTGTCCTTTATTCATGAACACAGTCACTTCATGGGAACAAGCAGGTTGCAAGATGCTGTCACAGATGCTTCCAGCTTTTCTCATACTGAAATGTCTATCCTTGGTGGCCCTTTTCAGGTTGCAGTATGGTACAATGCACTCTAACTACAATGCAGGTGTAGCCACAGGTACTGTGAGGTTTCAATGTACTGTGAGACTATTTTTCACACATTATGAAATTTGATAGAAGAGTACATACACTGGGAGAAAAAAAAAAAACCAAAACCAAAACAACAAAAAACAAAGAGTTTTCTTATATGAAATTGTAAATCAGTAGTATTTACTTTAAATTTTAATGAAATCCAATATGGTACAGACTGCATAAAGCACTTTGAATCACTTCTTTGCACATGTGGAAAAGAATAAATAAATAGGTCTTTACTCTGTCATCATATTCGAGTTATTTAATAAAGTTTTCATAGGTAAAAAATTTATACAGGAAAATAAACTTATTCTGGAATATGATGGCAAACCCTCAAAACACGGCTTTACAAGTCAGACCAGAGGGGCATTGTTTATGTATAAGCTGAGTAGAAAGAACATAGAAATGAATTATTGCTGATAGGCAAATGGCTCAGATTGTAAAAAGGTAAAAGCAGAAGTGTTCTCATTGCAGAGTAATGCAGGAATATTTGCAAGCAAACAACATGTGCTTTATGCCTTTGCTAGAGTAGATAATGACCCTGTAGTAGCAATGAATCTCCTGATAAGACAGGCTTAAACAGTTGAGCATGTCCTAGTTTATATTAGAAATGGGTCCAGGGCACTATTGCTCTGAACCTGTGACTCATTTCCAATGAAAATATTTTGAACAGTTGTACATAGTCCTTGCCATTGGTCTCATAAGCTTTCATTACAGGTCAAAATGTCATTGCCCTTTAGACATTGTCCAGGTTGAGCTGGCCAGAACCAGAAAGGATTAGGAAGGAAAATAAATATGTGAAGCAGTTAACATTTCACCAGCTTTGAAACTGATCTGTCCTTTTCCCATGCTTCATGAAATTTGTTATCTATATAATTTAAAGGAAATTAGTAATAATTTTTACAAAGGAGCAGCGTCATACAGGGTGATATCTCATAAGTGAATTTTTTACACTATTAATAAAAAGCAATTGCAAAAATGTTGCAAAAGACTGAATATATTCTACTTTTTCAAGCTTCTATGTACTATTTACATGTAGATAGTCTATTCCTATGTAACCCTTAATGATAAAATTACTGGCCTACTAGATGAGGGGAGAGCAATAGATATTGCCTACCTGTAATTTAGGAAGGCTTTTGACAATGTCTCCCATAATCCTTACAGAGAAGCTGATGAACTACGGGCTGGGTGAGCATGCAAGAGAGCTAGACTGAGAGCTGGATAAATGGATGGGACTAGAGGGTGATGATCAGTGGTGCAATGCTGAATTGGAAGCCAGTTAACAACCAGTGTTCCCCAGGGTTCAGGTTGGGTCTGATCCTGTGCAACATATTCCTTAATGATCTGGATGATGGGGCACAGTGTACTTTCAGCAAGCTTGTGGACACAAAACTGGGAGGATTGTCTCTTACATGAGAGGGTCATCCTGCCATCCAGAGGGACATTAACAGGCTGGAGAAATGAGCAAACAGGAACCTCATGAAGTTCAACAAGGAACAACCCCATGGATCAATTTATGCTGGAGCTACTCAGCTGGAAAGGCAACTAGTCAGAAAGAGATGGGGGGGGGGGTCCTGGTGGACACCAAATGTAAGATGATCCCACAATGTGCCCTTGCTGAAAAGACTAACTGTACCCTGAGCTGTGTTATGGGTGTTGCCAGCAGGTTAAGGGGGGGTGATCCTTCCCCTCTAATCAACACTGATGAGGCCACAGCTGAAGTACTGTGTTCAGTTCTGGGCTCCTCAGTACAAGAGAGACATGGATATACTGGAGAGAGTCCAGTGAAAGATCACTAAGATGATGAAGGGACTGAAGCATCTTTCCTATCAGGAAAGGCTGAGATGGCTGAGATGGTTTAGCCTGGAGAGTAGTAGCTGCAGAGAAGGATCTTATGTATATGAATACCACTGGGGAGTGTGCATACAAGATGACTCTTTTCAGTGAGATCCAGTGACAGGACCAGAGGAAATGGGCACAAACAGAACTACAAGAGGTTCCCTCTGAACATCAGGAAACACTTTTTTTTTTTTTTTTTTTTTTTTTTTCTTTTTCTGTGAGAGTGACTGAGCACATGCACAGGTTGCCCAGGGAGGTTGTAGAGTCTTCATCTTTGGAGATACTTAAAAGCTGTCTAGACATGGTACTGGACAACTGGCTCTACTGGGGGTTGCACCAGAAGTCCTTACCAACCTCAACCATTTCATATGTTTTGGTGATTCAGATGTGAAAAAAATCTACTAGAACACAAGTATGCAACTGTTTCTTACTCTGCTTAACAGGAAAAGAATAACAATAAAAACTCTTAGAAGCTGTATAAGCTTCCAATCTTTCAAAAGTAGAAATAAATACATTTTTTTTTAGGTTGTGGTTGGTATTTTGTTTGTTGTTTTGTTTTGGATTTTTCCATGCAGAAACATGGTGCTACATTGCAAACTAAGACTAAAGTGCATGGTACATGTGAAATGATAAGCATAAAAGAGGAGGCATGAAGCCCTTCTGGGCTATGAAGTTCCCCCTAAATGAAGAGCTGTTCACTCTACTCTTAAAAACATCCACGGTTGCAAAGTCTAATAGCTACACCATAGAAGTTATTTTCAGGTTTAAACACTGTCAGGTCTCTTATTGAAAAGCTCATGTACCTTGAGCTGCAGTTCTAAGTGCCATGTTACAAATTCAATAGTTCAAGGCTTTGTCTAAGTGCCTTCATTCCTGGTGGAGACATGGATGGCTGTGCCCAATGCTGCTCCCAGCACTTCAGCTGATACCAGTCAGAGTCAGACTGAGGCAGTGAGGGGGGGAATATGGCAAGGGAAAGGTTAAATCTGTATTTTCATACTGCCGTCTCTTTAAAAATACATAACATTTTCTTTTAATTTCATGCAAAGTTGTGCTCATCCTTTGGAGGAGATTATGTTTTTCATTATCATGCTGATAACTACTATGCTGATAATTTCAAAGCTCCCATGGTTCCTTAGCAGAATATTGCACCCTTTATGCCAATCAAATGCTTCCCTTATGGCAGAGAACTCCAGAAAGGTGATATAAAAAAAAAAAAAAAAAAAGCCAAGACACTTCACTGTGAAAAATTGTTCTCAAATTCATTTCCAGACTCAGGAAATGAAAAAGAAGACATTTGTCTCTTTGTTTCTTTAGGAAGTAATAATAAAAGGAGGATGCATCTATATCCCAACAAAGAAAAGGTTTATCCCTTTCTGAATTTTTTAACACAAGAGAAGTATGAAGGAAATTCAGCCATGTCTGTAATAATAACAACAATAATAATAAACCAAAATCTAGCATTGTTTGTTTGTAAGTGTGGTAACGAGAAACATATTTAGAAACCAGCCACAAGGCAGTAAAATTGATTTCTGGTTTATCTGGTATAGCTCTGAGTCTCTTGCTGAGCTGGGAAATAATTGATTGCTTGAAGCAGTAGTTAAAAATTGATAAATGTTAAAGTCGTCACAATGTTTTATAGGTTCTCGAGAATTGTGGAGCCTCCATATTTCTTTCTCATCACCAGCTCTAGATCATGAGGTGAAATTTAAAAGACACTTCATCTTGGTCTTAGTAAATTATATTCAGCAACTCTGAGACCTTTCACCGTGGGAGACAAAGCAAAATCTTTAGTTACATAGTACTGGTCCGTAATGTATGAAGCTAAGGGAGATTTTGCAGATCAACATATTGGTTTAGATCAGCTGATCAGATAACATTAAAAACAACAAAACACCTATGTCTGTAATCATAGTTGGTTAAATTAATTACTAGGAAATTTATTTGTATTGATAGGTAAGATGTCATGACATGAAATGAACTGTTGTAAAAAAAATGCAGAATTGGATCCTATTTAGCAAAGGAATGCTGAAAGATTTAATTAACACAGATTTTCCCTTATTAGTGCAGGAAGCAGGTTTTTTATATCAGCTGACTGCTGACATTTATATTGGGGTAAACTTTAACATCATTATTAAAATACAGGGAGACAGATCTTCTCTCATCCCTTTCCAGATGCTTTACATACTGTCAGCAAAAGAAGTTGCAAAAGTTGCTCAGGTGGTCATTTTGGATGAATATCTAGACTTTCGTAATAATATATACAGTTGTCATATTGTGAAGGAAGAGAGATTAAATTATTTTATTGTAGATATCTATGAGTCTCCTGCACTGAATATAATTTAAAACAGATACTCAAATTAAATAGTATTTATGAGCTCCTTGACACAGTCCCAAAATAAAACAGTTAGATGGTTTATACAGAGAATCTAGCTACTGAATGACTTATCTATAGTAATTCTTGTAATCTTGAGTAGTCCACATAAAAAAGGTAGGCCATAATGTAACGATGTACCACATAATTTAGAACTGTGATCTGAAACCAAAATTTTATGTGAGTGACTGAGATTAAGCTGAAAAACTTTAAGGTAGTTTACCAACATAACTTCTGAAATTAGTTGCAAACTGCACTTTTACTTCATGCATACAGAATCAGACTCAAGCAACATGAGAAATAAATCACAATCAATTTTTAGTTTTAAAATTATTAACTATATGCACCTTAGTATATATTATCACAGCATAATGATGCTTTTTATCAGATTAGTAAATACTTATCTTAATTTCATAGCTATGTTTCACTGAAATAGAAAAGCAATAAAAGAGACCAATATTGAGGTAAATTTTACTAACTAGTTCCTTAACTGAATAAGAAACTACATCAGGCAACAGTGCTCAGACTCTGCCTTTTACATCTTCTTATATTTAGAGCTAGGACTCAAATTATTTATTTGCTGACTGGTTTGCTTAGCAAACAAAAACATCTTCAATTATTTCTGCAAACTCAGCAACTCAGTACTTATCGTCAACGTTCCTGGCAACACCTGTGATCAAACTGCAGTTTCCATTTGCAGATCAGTGAGACAGGTGATTAGCAGCAAACCAGCTTGTTTATTCGTAAAAAAACCCCTGCTTTTTAAGGCCATGGGCTTATGCTGATCTTCAAGTCAGAGCACATGACACAGGTGATAACATTGCAATGCTTGTAGCAAACCCAATTGCCTTAGGAACATTGTAGTATATTGGTATTTTTCTTGTCAGTATTCTTAATGTTTTAGAACACGTGCAGAATATCAGTTAGCATGATAAAGACTTAGAATATAATTACAATAATGATGAAGGTAAATTCCTTTTCTCCATTTTCTCCGTTTCCTTTTCTACTTTAGGACTGGTTTATCCACTGCCCCAACAGAGACAATAGAGAGGGAAAGAAATACAAAAAAACCAGAACTGTTTTATAAAAAGCTGTGTTATCACTGAATCACAAGGCATTGAATAAACACTAATTAAAATGTCCCTGGGGGAACTGATATTTTGTTTGGTTTTTTTTTCAGGTTCTCCTTCTGCCAGTTCACCTCCATATCATATTATGGATGTCAGTCTCCATCAGAGCTGAGGAGCTTGTGAGAGCTCAACTTTCTTGTTAGCCTGCGTAGTCGCAAATTTTTCTAACCCAATTAACTTCAGTACTCTGATTGTAGTGGTGCTGGCAAAATAGATATTAAACACACATCTTTGTAGCTAAAAGTGCTATATTCTCCCCATGCAAATAAGTGCATGTGTGTGCTTTTCATCAGCTTGATCTGAGAGGTATGTTAATATAATCAGCATTACCTAGACTTGAAGGTATGGTGATGACTTGCTACCAGGAATTTCTTCCTGAAGAATTCTAATGTTGCCTTTAAAACCACATAATTTTACATGTATTAATTAAATTAAGTTAAATTAAATTAAATAGAATTAAATTAATTAGCGGTATTCTCTCCAAAAGGCCAGAGACTTGTGCTTGACCAAAACAGCTAGAGTTTGGATGCTATGAGATAAAATATAAGTAACCTATATATTCTTTGCTTGCCCTAATAAAAACGTTTCTTTGAAAAGTTTTTAACGAAGAATCTCTTTAAATAAGAGAAGTTTGAATTATTAAATATCTATTGTCCTTTTCACAAATAATTCATTTTGTACAGACAATGAATTTTCCCTAGTAGAGTACCTCAAAGTAAGGTTCCAGTGGATCCCAGATGTGCTTTGAGTTGTATTTGAAGCTGTATTTGAAGTTGTATTTTTAACAATGGTCTCATTCTGTGTCCTAGTAAGAGTAGAACTCAAATGCCCAAAGTTCAGTGATTGCTCTTGATCTTCTGATTTCCTGCTCTCATCTTTCTGCAGCTTTTTGGGCTTCAGTGGGTACACAGATTCATAAGTGGGATGTACTCAGATGCAAATGTGCTAAAAATATATATAACCCCACAAATAGAACACTGTGCTGAGATACTATGCAAACAATGTAGGTAATTCATCTTCCTTATGATATATACCATTAAAAGGAAACAAATAATAGTGTAGAATGCAAAAAAAACCCCAAAAAACAAAAAACAAGCAAGCAAACTACTGTAGCAGTCTCTTGCACGTTAATAAGCAGTTTGTGGGAAAAGGCCTCTATCTGTTTTAAACAGTCTAAATTTTAAAGTTGCTATATGTATATATTTGCTTTTCAAAAAAACCCTGCTGAAAGACAAGCAGACAACCATCAGCTTCTACTCAAAGATCTGAGGTATGTCTTTATGGAGAAAGAAACATGATGAATCATCACATTTGCAGGGTTTTTTTCTCTAAATATTTTCCATTTCTACACAATTCAGTTCACTCTGTTGCAATAAGAATATATTGTCATTATATGACTTAAAGTATTGTCATATAATGTGACAGCATCTTTCATTATGGAATCTAATTTAATTCTTTTGAATTTAAATTACTTTTCCTTACTCATTACATATCTTTTCTGTAGCTTTCATTGCAGGCATTTTTCTTTTGATAACTCACAAACATCCATAACTTCTGATAACTTAGTCTCCAAGGACAGAAAGATAAATAGGGTATCCTTGAATAGTTCTAATCTTCTTGATCTTGAAAATGCAACAACATATTATGACAAGTGTTTAGCAGCATACAAACAGAAAAAAAAATTCTGATTAATTGCTCCTCATACAAATCCACCATTAGAAATGTAGATAACCTCTACCAGTGAGCTAAAATCCATAAGTAGCTGTCAAATGTGTTTGCAGACAATATTTAAAACTGGAATTTCGTTTATCATGCTATATTGTAAAACTCCGTAAGTTTCTAAAAATTCTTAATGTTTTATCTGAAAAAAGGAAAAAAGAAAAAGAAAAAAAGAAGAGGGAGTGGGGTGGGGATGGAGATTCAAGCATTTGCAGATGTCTATATCACCCTGACAAGTCCACAGAACAAAATAATAAAATTGTGGGATCACCTGCCTGCTTAATATGGTGTGGTACATGCTCTGCATCAGGACCTGGTGCCCCATATTGCACACATGATAGTTCAGTCCCAGATGTACCAAGAACAGAGGAGTGCATGACTGGACATTCCAGAGAAGATAGCTCACTCCATGCAGCACTTTGGACCATGTAGTCCAGGAAATGAGATTTTTGCCCTTAGTCTGTCAGCCTATCAAAATGACAAAGCAGGGTCTCAGGACTGAGTTTGCCTTGGGCTGAACTGGTTTTAGCTTGTTTTTACAATTGCCTAGTGGTCAAGCACCTCCTCTCCAACCTGTTTGAGTTCTAGCCCTGAAAATACCGAGTATGGTAAATTTCTGACATGCCAACATAGCCACTGTGCAATGGGCAATAGCACTTTACGGCAGTTGGGGGTGCTGACTGACGCTCAGCCAGTCTCCAAGCAGTGATCTGCCCCTCCTACCCAACTCCTCCCAGTTTATACATTGGGCATGACATATGGTATGGAAATTCCTTTGGCCAGTTTGGGTCAGATGTTCTGACTGTGTCCCCTCCCATTTTCTTGTGCCCCTCTTACTCTCAGGGCATGAGAAGCTGAAAATTCTTGACTTAGTATAAACACTACTTACCAACAGCTGAAATCATCAGTGTATTAACATTATTCTCACACTAAGTCCAAAACACAGCACTATGCCAGCTACTAGGAAGAAAATAATCTCTGCCAAAACCAGGATGCCTTTACTACCTCTCTGTTTTGTACCCCTTGGCTATAACTTTTGGTTCGTTGGGAGATCCCGTAAAAAGGATGTGAAAAGCTTAACAATTACCATCCTCTGATCAAAGTATGGTCTAACCACTACTTGCTATGCATTACCTTTGGTTAGGTTAGTGTCTTAAGCCACTCCAACAGTTTAGAACTGGACCAAAGAGGTTGGAAAAGTAAGACTACTTTCACAAAATTGCATGAAATAGTTGACAAATCTGAATAAAGAAAACTTTCTCCTGAAGGCATTATCTGCTTTTAAAAATTAAGAACTTGGGTCCAGAACAATGATGTAAAGGTGTTTCAGTTTTTTGCAGGATTTTAGTACTAATTAGGTTTCTAACTAGGATTTATGACTTTCTTTGTATATTTGGACTCCAATTCAAAATCCTGTGTGAAGGTCCCTGGAGGTTATAGAGCTTTCAGACTGGGCCCTTCTCTATAATTTTTAGTAATGAAAAAGGCAGATATAGAAATGAGAAATTGTAAGTAAATATGACTGCTTCACAAAGAAAATAATGTCAATTCTTTTTTATGGGCTGACAGATTTTTCTTTGGATTCAATACTTTTACTGCTGTTGAAATGTTTTTATTGCTGAAAAATAAAATATAGAAGTAATCCTAAAACATCAAGTTTGGGAGAATGACCACATTGGTAATTACCCATAAGCCTTCACAACACAGAAAGCAATGCTTTTATGATTTATTTCTATCACTTAGAAAAATCTAGAAAGCCTGTACAATATAGCGTGTCCTGATATTAGCTTTACCTCAGCAACCTTACTGAAGCTTAACTTAATGAAGTAATAAATTCAGAAATGTGTTTCTGCATGCATTTGTTTCATAGATTTATTATAGATAAATCCACTTATAAAATGCATTGGGACGAAAAGTCGACACTGCAGAAACTTCCTAAATACTGATGCATGTAGTACAGTCTCCATTACCAATAATATATGTAAGGCAGAACATTACTTTAATGATGATGAAGAGAGGCTAGACACAGACTGACTGCTGTACAATATGTCAGTATGGTTAAGTATAATTCTCCATAGCTGTTAAAAGGAAAAGGATGTTGCCTCTACGTAACCGGTAAACAATTTCATATTTGTGCAATACACTTACTTTTGTTCCCAGTTAACCTATATGGAAACTATAGGCTTTAAAGCAGTTAGGCAAATCTACTTATATGAATAATCTAGAGCCTTATCAATCTGCTCCAGGCCTAGAATCATAGAACTGTCTGGGTTGGAAGGGACCTTCAGAGGTCATCTAGTCCAACCCCCCTGCTGAGAGCAGGGCCATCTTTAACTAGAGCAGGTTGCTCAGTGCCTTGTCAAGTCTCACCTTGAAAGTCTCCAGGGATGGAGCCTCAACCACCTCCCTGGGCAACCTGTTCCAGTGTTCTACCACCTTCATGGCAAAAAACTTACTTCTTCCTTACATCCAATCTAAATCCCCTCTTTTCTAATTTAAAACCATTTTACCTCATCCTTTAACTATAGGCCTTTGTAAACAGGCCCTCTCCAGTCTTATAAAAAGACTTATTAAAAGTTCCCTTCAGGTACTGCAAGGTCCCTATGTGGTCTCCCCTGAGCCTTCTCAGGGCTGAACAAGCCCAGCTCCCTGTGCCTGTCCTCACAGGAGAGGTGTTCCAGCCTCCAGTCATCCTTGTGGCCCACCTCTGGAGCCACTCCATCAGGTCCATGTCCTTCCTGTGCTGAGAGCTCCAGAACTGAATGCAGTATTCCAGGTGAGGTCTGACCAGAGCAGAGTAGAATAGAGTGGCAGAATCATATCTGTCGATCTGCTTCTTTTGATGCAGCCCAGGATGCAATTGGCCTTCTGGGCTGCAAGCACACACTGTCTACTCATGTTCAGCTTCTTGTCTACCACCACCCCCAAATCCTTTTCTCCAGGGCTACTCTCAATTGCCTCTTCCCCAAGCTTATATTGATAGTGGGGATTGTTCTGGACCAGGTGCAGGACCCTGCACTTGGTCTTGTTGATCCTCATGAGGTTCACCTGGGTTCACCTCTCCAGCTTGTCTAGGTCCTCACCAGACTGAGTAGAAATGTTTTCATTTACACTGCATCAGCCCATTCTGGTGAAGTGTTTCGGGCAAAATTGTGAGTTGCTTAAAAAGAATAGCAAATTTCCTCTCACATTTCTGGGACTGCACACTGGTAAATTTTTGGCAGACTAGGCACACAATATATTGGAACATGTTTTATTTTGTAAAGCATGGGTATGCTTGTAACAAAAGAATAACTTTCAAAGTCTTTAATCTTCAACCTTGATGCTAACAACTTTAGTAAAAATTTAATGATTGTGTCTGTGAGCAACCCTGCTGGTGAAATCGCCACAATACCTAGTAAAATTTTACTCATCACCATAAGGAGCTCATCGCTGTAAGAGGAAAGAGAACACAAGGGCTGTCAAATTAATTTTAACTCAGTATCATCTGGACTTTCATTAAGAGATAAAGTAATGCAGAAATGGCTTTTGCAGTGTTTGGGATTTTTTTTTTTCCCTTCTCATATCTTTTTTTTTTTTTTTTTTTTTTTTTAAGAAGTTGTTTCAGACACGCTGGAATACCTGTCTATGCATGGTGCTTCAGTGGTTGCCATTTGAAAGACTTCACTCATGGATGACAATGAGAAATAAAGTATTTAATATTGATTCAGGCAAACCATAAAATTTATCTATCCGAGCCACTGAGATACCTCTTAAAACTTGATTCCTAAAGTCCCTGAAGTTCTTAAGCCAGCCTTCCAGAAGAATATATTCCCTGTGATGTATAGTGGGCTTCTGAGCATTTTGGGAGGCTGGCTCCTGTAGAAGGGTGTGCCTCTAATGTGAGAAGAGCCTTACCTGAATAGCAACCCAAACTTTAAGAGAACTATCTTCTCTTGAGACATTAAGTTTGCACAGGTGGATGTAGGAATCCATGTTCACTCAACTGAAAATTTTTATATCTATCTAAGGTAAAAATGAAAAAAACCCAACCTTATTGAAATTAAGTTTTGACAATTTTATTGGTTTGTACTGAAAAGAATATGTTTCTGCAAAACATAGTTTAGTCAGATCTGTATTTTCAGAAGAAATGTGTTTTATCAAGAAAACTTTCCACTAGCTCTCATTTATAAACACACTGCCTGCATTTCATGGTCACCCATTGCTTATGATGCTAAGCACATAAAGTATAGACATTTTCAACTGAATTTGTTCAATAACCCAGTGGATCTCATTTCTGATTTTCTTTCTAGGTAACACCAGAAATGAAGATGAGATATTAATCTATGACTTCATACAAGTCGAAGATACTCATAATCTTCTAATTGTCTTATATACACATTCTTTTTGAAATCTGTAACAGGTATTTGTGTGCATATGTTTAAGCAGGTACATACTTATAAATTTAACATGCCTATGGGCCTTTGAGTTGCACTTTCCACTCACCTGTGCATGCATATAAATCTTAGAAGGTATAACTGTATGTGGATAAAAACCACTATCAAGGCCTGTTATGGAGGTGCACAAGCTATCTTGGAAACATGAATGCATATGACAGCTTCAAAATGGTTTGTCTGTATCAGCCTCATTTCTCCTTCATGTCTCCATGTAAAGATGATGTTATCTGATGCTCTACATATGGAACTATATACACATTCATACTGAAGGAGAACATTTGACAACAGCTTCATTTTCCATAGTGTTGCAGATTTCAGTGCACTGCACTGAATACGTCATTGTACTATTGCATTTAAACAGACCAGCAAAATTAAGAGGAATTTAGGATTATGCATCTGGAATTATTTGTATGGTAACTACTATAAATTTGTGATTACATCCTGGAACTGCTTAGTAAATAAATTGTTAATTAAAAAAAAAAAAAAAAAAAAAGACATGGTGTTTCCATAGGGTGTTCCTTCAGCTCACCGGCAATATGGAGCCTTCAAAGACACTACTGAACATTTTATCCATTTGAAAATAATGTGATGTACAAAATCACTTTAGAAAATACTGACCTGTTGTTCTTTGCAAGCACACATATGAAAGTAAATGAGACCGGAGTTTGGCCTGAAGTTACAGACACAGCTTACACTGTTATCCAGCATTTTCTAAGAACATCTGCAGCATATCCTGAGACTCTTTTCTATGACTGAAAGCAAACTCTATGCTTTTGGGATCTGAATATAGTAATTCAAAGCCTCTTCAGTACAGAGAACAACTGCGTATTGTTTAGTCCATGGGACTCCAATAAATGACAAAACTCAAAGTGCTTTTCACTGACAAAGGAAGTGGCTTGCGTTACTACAAGTCCCAAGGAGCCAACTATAGA
The DNA here is from genome assembly GCA_024611175.1 of Megaceryle torquata. Lineage (NCBI taxonomy): Eukaryota > Metazoa > Chordata > Aves > Coraciiformes > Cerylidae > Megaceryle > Megaceryle torquata. The sequence continues at coordinate 88,702 of JANIJG010004788.1, read as the reverse complement.
TTTACACAGCATATGGATGTTTATACAATTGCATCTAACTGCAGATGATATTTTTGAGCCATGTTTAATGGTTATTGGATTAAGTTCCATTCACATACATCTCCCTTATAAAAAATATGTGATGATAATAATAATCTAAGGAAAAGGATGAAACCTATTTTAATATATGTCTGTTACACACATATCATACTCTATGTGCCTATATTTGTTCAATCTGTGTTCAATTTGAGCGCACTGTGGTGCACTCAAATACTCTTAAGAACATGTGATCTCATCTTTTCATCTTTATATCTTATTCTATTCATCAAATTTAGATTCAAATACACATATAGTTATGCTGTCTGGCACTGCACATTTTGGTGAAATTTGTTGCAAGTAGAAATGAAAAAATAGCTTATTGCATGGGTTTTTTTTACTTGGGCCTTGGGGTTTCATCTTTCTGAGAATGAACCCCTTCTCATAACCTGCAACTACTGTACATTTTGGTCTTACTCTTTCTTAAGGTCCCTTGTTAGATGGGTTTTTCCCCTTGTGTTTGCAACTATTCCCACCTTGGAGTTGTTTTATACATATTAGAACAGCAGGACACACTTGTTTGTACTGGGTAAAGAAATGGGCTTGCTATTTTTGGTAGTATCACTCTACTGTTGAATGCCTGATGGATCAGAAAAGATCCCTGGACCATGGTGGGAGACTCACTAAATTTGTAATAAATTCAGTAATTACTACAAATGATAATACAACACATTGTGCATTGTATAGGGAGAAGGCTTTTGTATCATCATCTGATGATTACAGAGATGATTACATGTGCTTGACAAAGTCCAGCAGTAATTCTTAATGAGAAATTCAATTAATTCTGCTCCTCAGTCAAGGTACAGCCTTGTAAAATGCCTCAGCTGCAACCTCTGCTCATCTGACCCTCTGCTTCTGCCAGCAAGTCTGCCATCATCTCATTCATCCCTACAGAACTCTTCAGACTGCTGATTCAAGAAACCTTATTTTACTTAATTTTACTTTTCTGAATTTTGATTCTGATATAAAACTCATGGTAGTGCATTTTTGCTCCCATAAGGATGCTTTGCATACACTGAAGTGCTTGTTTTGTGGTCACATTATCCATACAGTTGTTTAATATTCCTAACATTATTATAATTTATTATAACCTCTATCACAAGTTATGTGTTTGTCCCTAGATATCCCCGTTCTTGAACCAGTAAGCAAAATAGCTAATCTTAAATATTTTCTTCAAAATGGACGATCTTTTGATTTTTTTTTCAGTGTCATTTAACATAGAGTCACAATCAACACCTTATTAGCATATTTTAATTGTTTTAAAAGTTAGAGACAATTGTACAGTGATTGGCTCAGATATAGAAAATTGAGGTGCTAAATAACAGAGTCTCAGGTTAAGATTATTGCAGCATACTATATTTATTCAGCACTGTTGTCTGGAAGAGTCCTAACATCATGGAATAGCACAAGTCCATGATATTAAACTTGTAACCTCTAGAGTAGGATAACTACCTCAAATTGGCAATGTGGGATCACCCTTGGCCTGTGCTAACTCTTGAACTATATCTGCTTATTCTCTGGGAAAATATTAGTTCTCCTGACCAAAACTGTGGCAGGGAACATGCAAATAGCATAAAAGTAGAGGCAATCACATCCACATGTGCTTCCTGGCATCAGTAATTTTTATTTTGAAGCATGTTGATGAACTGTCCTGCACACCATCTGTGCCAAGTTCCCATTCATTCACAAAATACCAAAGGCCACATAAAATGATTAAAAAAAAAAAAAAAAAGGGGGTTGAAATGAGTATGTGTCAGTGAGTTCTGAAATACCCAAATATGTCTCCAACAGTATATTAGGTCTATGTACTAGAAACAGCATCTCATTTTTCATAACAACAGAATAATTTAATGAACTTAAGGTCAAGTTTTTTCTTAAACATCCCCTCCCCCATCAAGTTTGAACTGTTGCTTTGGGGAAAATACAGTAGCTGGCTGAAGGAATAATATATGTCAGTTATTTCAGAGTTAATTTCTGTACATCAGCCTTGTTTAACAGAACTTAAATCTCTGCAATGAACATCTTTGTAGGCATCATTTTCTTTCCTTAACTGTCCCTATATAATTTTATATGACAACTTCTAGTGAATATTTATTATAATATTGATGATGCACAAGATGAGAAAACTCAGAGGCATGAAAGTCATGCAGGAAAACTTCAGATCTGGAATTTAACAGTTCTTGTTTAAAGTGTGGCTACAAACAGTAGCATTTTGACTCAAACATTCAGTGCAGCTGGTGTATACAAGTGTTGGAACAGTCCTGAGATTAAAGATTATTAAAATATAGAATATATTTTAGAAATATAGCTTGCTGTAGAATACCAGAAATGTAGCTTAACTTTTGTGTTTTGGACTCTTTATGCTGAAACATTATTAACATCTTTTTTCTAAGGTAAATCAACACACACCTCAGGCACATAAACAGCTTCAGTATTTCATTCTCATTATCACATGGGACATAAGGGTACATTTCCTTCTGCACGATTACTTTCTCTGACATGCAGAGGAGTGTCTGAGAATGCTTCTTATACCAATTATGTCAGCTATTTCTTTTTATCACACTAAATCATCAACCATTTCTATTCCCTGTGTGCTGCAAAAGCAGTTGGTGTCAAAACTTGAGGAGCCTGAAGTACAACTGGGAAAGTTGTCATTTACAGGCATAGCCAGTCATCAGAGCAGTTACATGAGCACCTCTTGTTCTTCAACACACTAACAATGGCTGAGACACTGCCTTCCCCAGGCCATGAGAAACCAGTTACAGCATGCCAGTGACACATTGACTGTGCTTTTTGATCAAAATAAAGTGAGTCTTGTAACTCCATTTCTCCTACTACACATGTGCTAATTCCAGTACTGACAGCTACAGCCAGTGCATGAGCGGGTCTGCACTGTGCTGGGGGTAACAAATCAGTACATGACCAGAAGTCAGATGAAGAGCTCTGAGAAGACTAATCGGAGTGGTTGTCCTTCAAAAAATCAGAATTTACTGCCCATAACTGCACAATGAGATGTAAGAAAGCATATCTTATGTGTAGGGTCTAGCCTTCTATTTGGGTTAAAAAATGTCTTTTTGGTCATCTCCAGTATCACAGCTGATTTCACATCATGCAGTGTCCACCAAGGATTTTCAATGTCTTCTGTTTTTAATGTTAACAGAGGAAAAACATTGTAAGGAAAAAGAGACAGCACAATTAGAATGAGAAATCCCTATTGCTGGGTGGGCATAGTGTCAAAATCTCTGATGCCCATAGAAGGTGTAGTCCAGGTAGATCTCTAGTGACAGATGAGTCACAGAAGTAGTAGGTTTGTCTCCACAGCCTGTACATAATAGACCCTGTGATGGGATGGATGGCTCGGAGAAAAGGAGCAAGCCAAACAGCTTGACACCTGAGAAATCTGGTGTCTTGGCTGTCTCCAGGTGCCAGAATTGTGGAGTGGAACGAGTTTGGGTCACTTGAAGCTGTGGAAGTTGAGTGAGACACTAGCAGTACTGCATAGGTTCAATAACATGTGATTTCTACTTTGAGCAAGACTCTGATGGGGAAATGCAAAGGGCAAAGAGGGTCAGAAAGAGACATATGGAAGAAGAAAGTAAAGTGAGGAGCAGGAAGCAGGGATTTGTGGCTAACATCCTGCTGAGTGCTAACAAGTAGCAGTTTGCAGAAGATGGCTCTGCCAGCTGGGGTCCACAGGAGGCCATATCTCTGGTACCACTGTGTCAGTCCCAAGCAATCTTCAGTAAACTTTTTAAATGCATTTCACTGCTGCTGTTATCAATGAAATCAGCACATGATCCAGATAACCAATGGAAAGAAAGGGTCATTTACTGGGGAGCTTAGAAAAAAAAAATCCAGTGAACCGGAAATTCTGCTGTTTAGACAGCTCTGATGGTACTGTATCACTTGCTTTCAACACAGCAACTGTCACTTCTGGGAATTTGCATCTTTTAAATGCATATTTTCAATCAACTCTTTAGACTTCAGAGCTGTCACTACCTTCACATGCCACTGCCGTTATGGCAATCGCAAGTCATTGCTTATCAGCCTGATTGCCAGCAGTGCACTTCTGCCAAAACTGTCAACACAGGTGGTTATAAGCTTTAATAAAATAGTTTAAGGTGTACATATGTGCATGTGTGATTGGGAGAGATAGAGGGAGAGAGAAAAAGAGACTAAATTGCACTTTTCAGTGCTCAGATGGTAGAGATGTTAGAGGATTACAGAACAAGGACAAAATAGAATTATCAACTGTTAGATTTTTTTTTTTTAAACACACAAATCCAAAACTCTCAGGTAATAATCAGGTTTTGAGGTGTGCATCTCTAACATCCTTTTGCCGTGAAATAGACAATAGAAGTGAGGAAACCTCCAGGTATGCACAACAACTCATATTTGTGATAGCCTAAAATAAAGATCCGAATTATAGTGTGTTTTCTGCAGAGAATCCTGTTCATGTTCATTTACTTGTCTTTCCCACCCCCCCCCCTCCCCCCCCCCCAAAAAAAAAGGCAAGTTAAAAGCAAAAATTATAACTGCATTCTGGTATACTACTCCATCAAGTTAATGGTAGCTCATGCAATCCTGGAAAAACAAACCACGAAATGTTTTTTGTATGACTAACAGGAAAAATACCTTTTATGAGACTGATGACTGGGTTACACTTAGATGATTGATAAGACTGCAATAAATAAGCAAAAAATAATTTGCATTCCCATTCATTGTGCACGTCATTTAAATATGTTAAAAAGAAGTCTACTGTGAGCAAAGTTTAATCCTTCCAGGTGGTAGTCCTTAGTCACTGACCCAGGAACATTCATGAAAGAGGCTCAGACAAAGTGATGGTCCATGGCTCTTCACCTAGTGCTATCTGAACCTTCTCTGTGAAAAGTGGACCTAAATATATGGAATACTTGGACAAGATTTTGCATGAGTACTTTTCCAGGAAAAAAAAAGTGTGTACAGTTTAAATACACCTCTGTTCAATACTGCACACACCTAGCATAGCTTGATGTCAAAGTAGGCACACTACTTTGCTATAGACATGCCATAATACCTCTGCTGGTATTACAGAGGAATAGGTGAAAGAAAAGTGGGATTTAATATGAGTTAATAAATCTAGGGTAACTAGAATTTGTGATTAGCTGACAACTGAATGCAGCCCATGACATTTTTTTATTATTCTGTACAGTAGAATGATAGAATTAAATGTAATTTCAAGTTCCCTTCAGTAAACAAAGGAATAATCTCCCTACCTAGAACTTTGTTTGCTGAGGTGTTTAAGGCATCTTCACTGCCAACTCAACTGGCTCCTTCTGCAGCTTTTTAATACCTGTGGTAGATGTTACTGTACTGTGGAAGTGACCATTTGGTCCTAGAGATGTACAAGTAGCCATTTTTGTTTTGTAGTTACTAATGTTAAGCGTGCTTTAATTTTATTTTCCTTTGTGATTCAAACCCTTTGGCATTCCTCCTGTCTTTCCCCCACACATACAAAGATGGAAGTATTTTTTAAAATCACATTCCAATGGGAAATTGTCATGACACACTAATCTCTTCCTAAATGTGAAGCCATGGGTTTATGGCACAGCGATACTTACCTTCCTTTGTGTGCTTTAAGTGATTTAACTTCCTCAGGCAGGATGATGGCATGATTTACAGAAGCTTTGCAGGGTCACTGTTTATTGCAATGTGAGAATGCATTTAAGTCCAGCAGATTCTGCAATGAAGCTTAGGGAAGCTACACTGGTATATGAAATTCTGGAGTTTAGCTGTTGGTTTGGGGTTTTTTTACGTAGCTCCTGACTTTTTATAAATGTCTGCAACACCAACTGTCATTGCAATCGATGTGGTTTTAGCATATTGCAGTCAAAATCAGATGAGAAATAAATAGGTAGACAGATCAATGAAGTGATCATGCAGATCTTTTTTTAAGTGAGTAGGTTATACTAGAGTAACCTAAATGAAATAATGGATTTAATGCCAATCTCGCTGTTAATAAGAATTCTGCTGATAATGCCCCAGCTGTGACTGGGTTGAGACCTTTCACAAAACATCAAGGAACATGGAAAAGTCCTGTGATGCAAGGACTTTGTAGTCCTGTAGTCTGCCCGAATATGCTGGGTCCAGCCTTCTCATAGAGTACATCTTTTTAAACCTTGTGTTTGAATTGACATAGGAAAATATGGTTCTTATTTTTTTCAGCTACTTTGATATGTGAGTTGGTTTATACCAACCAAAGAGATCTCATTTTTTGTTTTTAAATTACTAAGTACTTGTTTTCTTCAGTTCAAAGTAACAACATCCTGAATTAAAACTTCTGTTGGGCACAGTCGATTTGACTGTAATGTACAAAACACATTATTCAACAGGACATCAATATACAAAATTCAGTAGATAATCCATTACAACATGTGTTATCCACTTCAATTCTTATCTCACAATGAGTAAGGTTCAAGAGATTAACTTTCTCAGCCTCAATAAAACCACATTTTTTAAAGGACAGTATTTGTTCTACACATGCACTATAAAGTGAAATACAGATAGTTGCATCCTAAGATATAATTCCCATTAAGTGTTTGTGTGGTTAATATTTTCCTAAACATAGCCTACATTTTACTTGAAAGTCCAGAATGTACAAAGGATCATCCTGAAATCCACTCAGTAGCCAATGAAATGATCTTCTGTTATTGCTTGGAAGTTATGCTGGGTTCCAGCAGAGAAGTCCTGTGGCTGATGAAAGGAGAGTAGAGGAAATCTAGTTACTGGTAGGATGCTCAAGCCTCTGGAAGAAGCAGGCCGCTGCAGGCGATTTTAAGTGGTGCACTGGGACCCACCAGGTTTTCAAATCTCATAGCACTCAGAAGATATAGTACCTGCATTAGCTGCCTGAAGCTCTATCAGCAGAAAATTTGCACACTGACAATACAGGGAAGACCTCTGAATTACTGCATAATCAGAATAAGTACTCAAACCTTTTTCTAGCTTATTAGGACTAAATTAACTCCATCTTCAGCAGTGCTATATCAAATATTTTTTTGAGTAGAACCAGGGATGTGAAGCATTGTAGTGGCTAAGCTGAGCAAAATAAGAGCCGAGATCAGAGAAAAAAATATGTCAACAAAAATAGGCACATGATGAACACTAAACACCTGTAGGATTGATTCAGTTTATAAGAATTTAGTTTGAATTTGCACTGACTTTGGCCTGTGTGATCTGCCCCAGAACTTTTGGGATTGTCTATTGTTTTACGAAACATCTGTGTGATGCTTCTCTTGCTTATGGTACTGCTACCTTACATTCAAAAGCCATTACTCAAAGACACTAAAAAATGAGAAAAAAAAATCCCTCTAATTTCTTGCTCTGATATAGTCGTTGGGCAAATTTTCAATTCTTCCTGTCAAACCCACAAACCTCTTACCAGCTCTCACACAAAGCAGAACAGTTTAGTCTGATTAAGACCTATTGCTGAAAACAAGTCAGAAAAAAAGTGAATTAAATATTAGGAACTCACATATCCTTAATGGCAAAGAGGATAGGGTGCTTTGCTTGTCTCTTTCTAGGATACTTTGACAGGCCTGCTTCAGTATTTTGTAACTAAATAATATTCTTCCATTTTTTTTCCATCTCCTTACTACATTGGTTGATATGAATGTAGTCAGTCTTATTTCCTAATGTTATCTAGCAACACTTAATTAAGAAATTTTCATATTGCCTTGATTTTTTTTTAAAGTCTATTCCTTATTTTTAATCACACTAGGTAAACAAGTCAGTAACCTTATATTCTCTTGATTTTTGCTGTTCTTACTATTACTGTAAATTATCTACCTCTCTAGAAGAATACCTGCTTTCTTTTCCTAAATAAAATTTCCTTTCATAGGAAAAAGTCAACATATTTGAAGCTATTGTAAGCTTCCCTAAGGAAAGGGTAAATTTTTAGAGAAGTTTTTCGTATTAAAAATAGGAAAAAAAAATCTCGTCAACAAAACATTGTGTTATATAACTTTCAAAAAATTTTTTTTAATTACACAATTTTCCTTTTAAAAATTCCATTCATTATTTCACCAACAATTCTGATACTATGTTACAGAATAATGCAAATTTTTTCTCTGCTGATAAATTCCAGTAAGCTCAAAGTTGTACATAAGTTGGAAAATATTTTTATTAGATTTGTTGGTGTCCATCTCAAACATTAAGATCTTTGACCACCCTGAAAGAATTCAGCTGCTTCCTGTTTTTCTCCAATCCATGACTCCATAATCTACATGACACTGAGCTCCCAGTACCATACATTTTATTTCTATAAAGAAGCCTTCATATATGATTTCACAAAAAGCAGTGTGGAGGCAGTTACCACAACCTGCATGGGAAATGATGGTTTTACAGTGGGATTTAACAAGCAAAACAGGCAATACCTGTGAGGGAAGAGGAGAGAGGATGTCAGATAGCATAGTGCAGGTAAAAGCTATCCTGCCCAGAAGCAAGGGAGTAGGGCAGGTGCCAAGACTGAAGGTGCTCAGTAAGGACTGAAGAATTCTTCATGGTCTCAGGAAGATAGGAGAATGGAGGGAGCATCCAGAGATGTTTAAGACAGTGATAATAACAGGGTGCGCACAGTATTTCTCACTGTTTAGTGACTGGTCCTTGTGCTCTTCAGAGATGGGTTTCCTTCCTTCCTTCCTTCCTTCCTTCCTTCCTTCCTTCCTTCCTTCCTTCCTTCCTTCCTTCCTTCCTTCC
>JANIJG010004788.1:62639-78944 GCA_024611175.1 Megaceryle torquata | reverse complement strand
TCCTTCCTTCCTTCCTTCCTTCCTTCCTTCCTTCCTTCCTTCCTTCCTTCCTTCCTTCCTTCCTTCCTTCCTCACATTCTCCCTCTCTCTATTTCTCCCCCCATTTCTTTTTTCCTTTCTCTTTTCCTCTCTTTTGTAAGGGTAAGGGGTAGGAAGATGAGTAATTTGACTTTGAGGCTCTTCAACTTCTATGTACAGTTCTGTCAATCATATGACATAAACAGAGGTTTGAAAATATTATTTAGCATAGCCTCTGTGTCCCTTCACTTGCCAGCTATAATTAAACAGTGAATGTAACCCTGGCCTCCAGTTTCCATAAGTTTTTCTATAACAACAGGTTTCAGGAGCTCATGTGTTGGAGGAGATTTTTATTCCAGTGCTGTGAACATTCACCTACCTCAGCACATGCATCCCTGACTTGCATCTTTACTGACACCTTCTGAAATATTGCCACCAATTCTTTTTCTATGGAGGACAAGAAGAGATGCAACTGAATTATTAATTTAGAGTCTGACTGAGGAGCTGTCTTCTATTGCAAAAGAGTTACAGGACATCAAGACCCAGAGCTTCTCTGGTCTGTACTTTCTTTACACCTCATTATCAGTCTTAGAGAGGCTTGCCATATTATATAACTTCCCCACAAGCCAGATGCCTGCTTTTATACTGCTTTCCTCCATAAATGTTTGGTGTCATTTATTTGGCCATATTTTCTATTGAATATAGGCCATGGATCCTGCTGAGCTCTGGAGTCTTGCTCACTTATCCATGTGACTTCTTTCATTATTTCATCATTTTTTGGAGTCTGGACTGTACTGTCCTTTATTAATCAAGTGAATGGATGAACCTCTCTCACATCTCTCTCTTCCTAGCAAAGGATCTGAAGGACATAAGGAGACATTTTCCTTGGTGCAGGAAGTCTAGCATGATACCTCTGCAGCACAGAGATGCCTGCTAAGAGAAACACCTGTCACCAATGAAATCAATGGGAATTTTGGCATTTACATCAGTGGATGTGGTGTTAACTTCATCAGGGTTTGATCCAAAAGTTAATTGGCATCCATAGCCATTGAGCTGATTAATTCATGTGGCTCACATAAATGCCAAAGCCAATAAGGGACAAAATTCCATTCATAACTGATCCAGTGAAGAAATTATAAATGTTACTCACAAAAATACTCATTGGTGCTCATAGAGATGCTATCCCTTTTGTACTGGATGGGAAGCCAACAACCCATTTACTGTGTGTGTCTGGAGATACAGCTGGAATTTAGCCCCAAGCTGCCTTTGCTGGTCATATTGCTGACTCCCTTAGGCCACTTCACTCTGATGCCCAAATTTCTATGCACATTTTCAGATATTCAGTGCTCATTGATACACAAACTGCTTAGTCTTCCTCTATTTTAGCTTTTAGTATCATCAGTCTCTCACCTCTGTGCAGATCACTTGTTTCAATTTCCCAATGTGCTTTTAATAATCAGGTATACATTAATTTCATCTACTGATTACCGAAACATTAATACAGCTGTCTCTCAATTTCTACAAGAGACCTCTCAGGGGATATTTTGACTTATTTATTTATTTGGTGAGTGTAAGACTTGTTTAAAGGTACTGAAACAGGAGAACCAGGAACTCAAAACTTCTAGTATTGCACTTCACAAGTTTCAGATTCGTTCCAGTCCATACTGCAAATAAATCTCATTCTGAGCCTATCAGAGCTGACTGAGATGTTACACATGGACTCTTGATAAGAAATTGTTGGGAAGAGTGTTCTTTAGAATCCTTCTCTCTGAGTGCTTACTGTGATTCACTATAAGGGACATGGCCATTGTCCTCCTGTACTAGTATGAAATTTGTACTGTTTGTTACCTACATTAGAATCGTGGTAGGTGGGAGCAGAATCGTAACCTGCCAAAGGATGACATTTTGTGTTCTTTTTTAAAAGGTCTTGTACTGAATTTCCAGGCTAACCTGCAGCTGGAAGCAAAGTGAGCCTCTTGAAGAAAAATGTGGGAAGGATGGTGCTAACCAATGAGGCAGATGATGCTTCTGCTAAAGCTCCTCATGACTGAGGTTTAGCAGAGCTTGAGAGCTCTCCCAGAAATTAGCACAGAAGCCTCATTTTGTTTAACGTTGATCTAAGAAATAATACAATAGGTAACAGTTTTAAGTGTATGCTGATCAGAGAGAGAAACTGGGGGACATGTATTAGTATTTAGCAAGAAACATCAGCAAACAACAAAATCCAGCTTGCAAACAGAAACAATTTGACACAATTTCAGTGTTAATTTTGCCATTTCTAATATTATGTTTCTAACATATATTCACTCCTGCCCAACTGAAAATTAACTGAGCTCTCCTTTATCTACATTTAAGAGTTCCGTTACTTCTCATAGGTGTTTTCCATTCTTCCTATATGCTAATAATGCTCAGTGAACTATACTCATCTTTACAATGTAACATGACCCTTCTACATGTCTTTTTGAAAATGCCTGAAAATATCTTGGTGTGTATTTGTTGCAAAGTCTTAGCAGATGAGGATTTGGTGGAACTTTGAGATGGGGTTAAATACAGAAGGAAATTGTTGTTACTATGAGAGCATATTTATATCAGATTATAATGCAAGTATAGTTCTTCTAACATTGGTTTCCATACCACTCTATTTAGTACAGATACTCCTTTTCTCAAAAGATAAACTGAAACATTTTATAAAGTAGTGATTTTTTTAATGATATTCTGAGTGCAGCTCTCAACACACTCTTCAGTGTGGTTTGACACTTGTTTGGGTAGTGCACAACTGTATCTTTTGCATTAAAAGCAGCAGAAGCAAAATGAAACAATCAAAGTTTAAATTGAACTACGTACTTGAAATATACTATGAAGAAAGAATATATTTGCCCTGTGTTAATCTCATGAAGGACAGAGACATCTAAGAAAAGTGTAAACTTGTTTGGCTTAAGTGGTTCTTTAGATTATAATGGACTTCCTCCTCTTTGAAGTTATAGAAGAGGGCAGGCTGGCATCCTCCTCAAGCAGCTCCAGTGAGACAGAAGGCAAAGTCCTTCTAGTTTCCTTCAGCAATAAGCTGATTTTCGTCTGATGTATCTTTATATAAAGAACTTGTTTATAGAAAACATAATGCTAGCAGAAACTCCTTGTCAGCACTAAATCAACAATCCTTATGCCGGTTGCCTGTTAGCAATATAGATATACTTTTGTCTTTTGCTGATAAGCACACTGAAATCTGTCAAGATATATTCTGTTACCTCCTTTTAATTAAAGATAAAAATCCAGCATTTTATGTTACTGAAACTGAGCCTGATTACCTATCTTGAGAAGATGAGCTATTGCCACACTGAGGACTAGGAAATGTTGTTTATTAAACTGAGCAAAACAGAAATTGGGATAAAATTTCCAGGCGTTGTTTGAACAATAGCCCCTTTACCTTCAAATCTCAGGAGCAAGTAAATATCATAGATTGCTGATAAACATTTTTCCCTACCAATTTTATTTGTACATTAAAGGTCTTCTGTTAGATTTTTTCTTGCAGAATGGATGCTCGAAGCTGTGATTAACTTTCAGGGTAAATAGCTTCCCACAACAATAACCCTTCATGGATCACAATTACAAGCCTGGGCTTTTATGCATTTGTTTCCAAAATTATTTGTAAGAAAATTACTGTCTGGCTGCTATTTCACATCTCCCTTCACAGCACCTTTAGTTGTCTTCACACTGAATGTTTACAAATATCTGAGTAAGAAAAAACATTAAATTGTATCTGCAATTAAAAGTTGCTAAGAATATTTTGTAGAGAAGGGTCTTCAAAAGTTTATATTTTAGACCTAATTCAGATGTTTTTAATAATTCAGTTTTTGAGAAAGAACATTTTAACTGTTAAAACTTCCAAATGTATGACATCAAGCTCTAAAATAGAGCTATGTCTTCCAAAATCACTGTGAAAAATGTTTCTATTCAGATTTTTTTTTAATTTAATGAAAACAGATCATGATTTGTAAAATTATACTAACCCAGCCAAAACTCCATTCAACATAAACATAAGAAATATCTTGTCATGTGACATGCAATTGCATCATAGAACAAACGCATACTTTGCAAAATGTATTTTATTCATTCTAATTTACCTATCTATAAAACATTATAGATTGGCAGAAGAAACCCACATAGAGATGTTTTATATAGCCTTAATAATTCTCACCTGAAAAAAAAAATTACATATTATTTGAAAATGTAAAAATCACTTGACATTATCAATAGACTTTTGCCTGCAACTTACAGGTTGTGAAGATGACAGAGATTTTCGTCTGTTATTTACTACTTGCTTTGATCTCTGTTTGTGTCTCCAGGCTCCCATATATATGCAACACAGACCTTTTGAATTGTCCTTCTGAAAATCCTTCACAAGAAATAACATTGTTTAGTCCCTTAAATGTAGGCTTAGTACTAAGTTTAAAGACATTAAACAGGGTACCTTTGAATGGAGAGGTTTTTTTTTTTTTATGGATAGTCTAAATTATTTCCAAAATTCTTATGAAAACAAACTGGTGACAAATTTCGACCAAGAGTATTTCAGCGGTGTTAACAGAAAATTGCGGTGGCTAAGACATCTTGTATGTAACTTATTGCTAAAAAACAACTATATGTAAGTCTAATCCTAAGAATGTAGATTTTTATGCAATTGCTATGCATTTTTTAATCTATGTTAACTTTCAATAATTTTCTAAAGAAAATCAAAGTAGCTTTATTACATCCATTGAGAAGCTTCCAAGGACTGCTGGGCTCTGTAAAAGTGCTCAGTTGCAGTGGTTTTACAGGGGTGAGCAAAATAAAGGCCTTTACTTGGCACATGTAGTATATAGCTACATCCAGTTTATCTAACATGACATATGTTAAAAAATGACAGTCATGTTTCTGCACTTGAAATTAGTTATGTAAATATGACTAAATAATTCATTTAAACAAAGTTTTAATGTTATCCCAATATTACCAAACCCAGAATTTTGCCTGAAGTATTTTTTTTTTTCTTTTTTAAACATCTGGAATCCAGGGAATAATTATCTTAATTAAGATGTATGAAGAGTTGTTGTCTGTTTGGTAGTTGAAATTTCAAAATTGTCCATTTCATTAGCAGATGAATGCCTCCAGTACCTGGTTTTTAGCTTTTCCCATTGTGATACAAAACATTTTTTCTCTGTCTTATAAAATGCAAATAAAATGGTCTAACACTGAATAAAGATGAAAGTTATGTCTTGTCAACTTCTATGGTGAAAAACAGGGATAAAAAAAAAATAAAAAAAAATAAAGTACAACTTGGTGAAGAATCTCATTGATGACTGTTGTCAGCTTCAGGATAGTGTCATGACTTTTTCTTCAGGAAAGCAGAGCTTCATATGAAAGGGAGAGTGCAGATATAAAACCAACCTTCTTTCCTGAAGGTGTTTTTGCTTTCAAAGCCTATGAGGAGTTTTCCACAGAAATTCGTAATGAATTTTTAAAGTAACCTTTTAATGCAAACAGTTTAATTCCACAAAACCCACATAACTATGAACAGTCTCAAAATACATTAACATTTCAATAGCTTGATTTAAAGCTGTCATAGCATTCTAAGGCAACACTGTGATGCATGGAATAGTAAAGACAGTTTGTTTTTTGGAGTTAGTTGACTGTGGGTATGGGAAATTAACTATGGCTTTGTCTAGTATGATACAATTATACAGAAAACAAACAATGTCCTAACGTGTTGTCTTCTTTCTGGAAACAATGTTGTTAAGATAAATCTTTCTAAAATCACTAAAGAAGAAAGGTTCCATTTTGCTTTAATTAGACTAATAACATGTTCTTCACCTGCAGTTTTAGAGGGACAAATCCAGATACACTTCAGAGCCTAAGAGCGAAAATTTTGGACTGGTCAGAAAATGATAGCATGGGTTAGGTCCCCTGCGAAGTTTGGTTTTTTTCACTTTTCCAAAATGGGTTTCAAAACTCAAGTGCTGACTAGCTTTACTGCAAGTATGTACTGAAAGCAGAAAACTCTATACCTGGCTACTCCCAGAATTTACTTTCCTAAACAGTGACTATGCTGAGTCCAAGAATTACACTTTTGGTTCTTAATGAGGTATAAATTCATACAGTAGTGGGTAAGTTTTGGTGTAGTTGTACATTTTATGATGCTTGGAGGAACAGTAGTCAAACAATGTACAGGATTACCTCCCCATACTTTCATTTTTGTTCTTGGAAGTCACCTTCAGAAGGCCACATCTCCTTAGTTTTTTATCAGACTGTATTTTACACTTGCATGAAACAAAGCTATCAGATGTGTTGCATTGACTAGAAAAGACAGACATATTTGCCTCCCTCAAGCTTTCTTAAAATAAACACTGACAACACTAATCTTACCGACGGTGTTTGGCCATGAGGCCTCTTTTTTCAAGCAATCTGTGAAACAAAACATCCGTTTAGCTTCACTCATAATTGCTAATTATGTTTATTACTAATTAACTTTTCCTTTACAGATGGCTTGTGAGGAAGAACTTCAGGTCAAAACACATTTCCAAGTCCTATTTTTCACTGATGTGTCTTCAGCTAACTCTTCCTCCCATCTGCAACTCAAATAAGCATGTTTGCTTTATCATTTGATTAGGAATATTCAATTTCAATCTCAAGTGCATCTCAGTATAACTTATATCACCACAGGCACTGTGCACGTTGTAATCTCTAGTGTAATTTTCATGTCAAACCTGAAAAGTAAAGGAAATTTATAAATTTCCTATCAGGATCTGTCACACAGAGAGGTGTAGTACTTTAACAAAAAAAAATGGGATCAGATATTTTGAGTTCCTTTCTGCTTAAAGAAAAAACAGGACCCAAAGGCAGTGAATGCCCAGGCTTTCTACGTAAAGACTTTCTATATAAGGATAAGGACGTCTGTGGGTTTCAGGTACTTCTAGGGCTAGATGGTCCACTGTAGACAGAAGAAATGAAAGTGGAGAAAAGTCCAGTTTCAGACTGAAGAAAGTAAAGTTCAAAGAATCTAAAGAAACTAAAGAAACTAAAGGCTGTGCTGCCGTCCAGTGAGATCTGGACAGACTGGAGAGCTGGGCAAAGGCAAACCTGATGAAGTTCAGCAAGGATAAGTCTGGAGTCCTGCATCCACAGGGGAACACCACCATGTACCGGTACAGGTTAGGGGTAGACCTGCAGGAAAGCAGCTCCATGGAGAGGATCCTTGGCATCCTGGTGGACCATAAGTTCTCCATGGAACAGCAGTGTGCCCTTGTGGCAAGGAAAGCCAAAGGTATCCTGGGCTGCATAAAGAAGAGTGTGGCCAGCAGGTCGAGGAAGGTTCTTCTTCCCCTCTACTCTGCACTAGTGAGACCATATCTGGAGTATTGTGTTCAGTTCTGGTCTCCCCAGTTCAAGAGGGACATGGAAATACTGGATAGAGTCCAATGGAGAGCTACAAAGATGATTAAGGGACTGGACCATCTCTCTTATGAGGAAAGGCTGAGAGCCCTGGGACTGGAGAAGACTGAGAGGGGATCTTATTAATAATTACAAGTATCTGAAGGGTGGGTGTTAAGTAGCAGGGGACAGTCTTTTTTCACTCGTGCCCTGTGATAGGACAAGAAGTAATGGTAGCAAGGTGAAACACGGGAAGTTCCATCTCAATATGAGGAAAAACTTCACTGTGAGGGTGACAGAGCTCTGGAACAGGCTGCCCAGAGAGGTTGTGGAATCTCTTCTCTAGAGACTTTCAAGACCTGCCTGGATCTGTTCTTCTGTGGCCTGCCCTAAGTGTTCCTGCATTGGCAGGGGGGTTGGACTTGATGATCTCCAGAGGTCCCTTCCAACACTTACCACTTTATGATTCTATGATTCTAAGTCCATCTAAGTTCTAACACAGTAGCAAAATCCTTTATGTCACCTAGCTATAAGATAACATTTAGTTTACTTTCTATGTCAGAGCAGAGGTTGAATGCTTGTTGCTAACAGTCCACATCAACATACTAACCATTAGCTGTCAAATACAATGTAATTGGGCCCTTGCAAGGCTCCTGATTGCAGTGTGAGATATAATTCACATAACCTAGTACACAGTCATTATTCTGAATTGTTGGCTGCTATGCAGTGACTAGCACAACACTGTATTTTACAAAATAACTTTCTGAAAATTCATGTAAACCTTGTTAGTGTTCAGGGGAATACAAATATAAATATAAAGCAAAATAAAATGAGGCACAACACTTTGGATAAGTTAAATTCTATGATGATAAAGCATATTTTTTTCTCTTGAATAGCAAGCAGTGAATTTATATGGCACCTCACTGTAAAATTGCTCAAGGTAGAATTTTTTAATATTTCAATGGAAAAAGCATTCTGGATTGGCTATCTTTCTGTTATCCCTGAAAATGTATGTTTCAGTTCCTGATGTCAAAGAAAGTCTCCCCAGTTATCAGAAAATTTAAGCCAAGACAAGATCATTAAAAAGGCTTTTTTTGGGTATGGTAAAATCTTCCCTGAAGTGTGGCCAGTCCCCCAGGGTCTTTAATCAGTCAAACTGCATATGAAGGCCCCTCCACCTACCTCCTTGGGAATCATGCAGAGGGAGCTCCAGCAGTCCCATGAGAATTGGGTTTGTGAAGGTGGTTCTTAGAATGCTGTAAATAAAGGGTTCTTCATCCTTGAGAAATATTTCCCTGGAGCTGAAGGTTCTGTAAGTGAAATATAACAAAGCAGAAATATTCAGACTGGGGTGATTTTTACTTTTTTTCCTCTGTAGATAATAACACCATCTGCTCAAGGATTTTCTGCAAGCAGGCTAAATTCACTGAGTAAACTCTTCACTCCAGATTGATTTCTTCGCTCTATATAGCAATCTACAATTGTTGATTAATTAAAATGCCCAGTTCCCCCATGAGAAAGGTATGTACTGTTATTCTAGATGGGAAAACTAAGGCACAGAGAGTTTACCTGAGCTGTGAAAATTAGCTGGAGATTTGAGTTTTAAGTAGTAGATAACCAGAGCATCCTTTCCCCTGTCTTTACATATCAATTTGAAGGGTTTTATTGGGTTTGGGGTTTTTTTGTTTGTTTGTTTTGTTTTTGTTTGGTTTGGTTTGGTTTGGTTTTTGGGGTTTTTTTGGGGGAGGTGGTGGGTTTTTTTTTTACTATTTGTTGAGGAGTGAGAGTTTGGGGAATGAACTCTACTAAAAGGTCCTTTCATGTACCTCCAAGAAGCAGCTACAACTGCTAGTGATAAATAATGAAAAGTATACATTGCCATCTGATGTCAGACTGCTTTGTCTGGTTTATACTCTGAAATTTTCAAAGTCAGGGGTTTCTTTGACTGGATGAGTTCCAGGGTGAAAATCATAGCTCGATCTTGCAAACGCATACCAAATGATCTCAAATATCGCCTTGATCTTTCTGTCTGGAAATTAATTAAATAAATACGTGTTTGATGTTAAAACTGCACATTTCTTACTCCTCAAAATAAAAGACATGGCTAAAACAAAGGATTAAAAGAGTTAAATTATTAACCTGGTGCCTGACCAACAGGAATGAAAACCAGGAGTGAAAATTGTTACATAAGCAGAAAAACTAAATAGGCTAACAAATATAGTTTGAAGACAATCCAGGAGACTCACAAAATGAAGACAAATGCACCTTCTTGCCACAGAAGAGCTAGAAAATAATTGCAGACTTTTTCTTTACACATTATTTGTATAGAAGTACTCAGTTTCATGCTCTGAATACAGTTTGTGGATGTACAGCTCTGTAAACTGCATTTAGATTAGTATGGATGATTTAGTGTATATAGGGTTTAAAAACCAGTAATAGTTATAATCACTGGTCTCCTAAGCTTACACTGTAGTCTGAAAAGAAAGGATGGTTGTATGGCAACATTTCAGGAAGGAAGAGATATTATTGGGAAGAAGCTTTGAGAGAGTTATGGAGAAAAACAGAAGGTTCTTGGCAGTGAAAAGGCAAATACCATGGCATGGCTGAGTTTTCAGTGTGCCTGAAATCAGGAGAAGATGCAGAGTAGAGTATGTGCTGACTACTGTTGGTTTTGGTGAGGATCTTGCTGTCACTCCGTGGCCATATGCTGTCACTAATAGAAAAGTCGCTCAGCAGGGCCAGAAATACCATCACAGGAAATAGAAACTCAAATGAACTCTCTCATGTGTTAGCAACAAAATTAAATTAAGAGGACAGACTGTAGGGTTAGAGATGAGTGGTTTGAAGTGAGAAGTACTATATGTGTAAGGTAGAGCTCTAGTGCCAGGGCAAGTGAAGAGGATGGTTGGGTGAGATGGGGGCTTAATAACATCTCCCTGCTAAACTTCACTTGGTCATTATCACTTCAGCTTTGGATAGACAAACTTAGGGATAAAACAAAAAGACTCAGGCAAGGTGTGTTTTTGAACTGTGACCTCCAAATTGAGGATCATAACTGCCAAATTAAGAAGAAAACTGCAAAACATACTCAGGGAAAGACACGAGAAGGGAAGAGGATTATTTTGGAAGTTTACCACAGGCCTTTGCAGCAATTTTATTTTCTCCATTGCTTCAGATTCTCCTGATATATGATATTAAATTATTATATTCCCTTTTCATGATTCATATGTAGCTACAGCTCTGACAAATTATTTCTGCATTAACTGTTCTTTTGTTTGTTTGTTTTGTCTGGTTTTGGGTTTTTTTTTTATTTTTTATTTTTGCATTTTCATCTATAATAGAGACTAAATTATTCTCTGCTTTAGTACTAAATTTAAAATGTCTTATTCATCTCACATCAAGAAAATTATCACTTCTTGCATCAGCAATTTCAACTGGCCTCTGCTGCATGAGAATTGATGCTAACAACTGGTAAAATGCCAAGTAAACCAAAGGGTACTTGTTGTGTTGTTTTTGAATTGTAACGTCCTGTCCCCAAATGTACAATACCCTTGACAACTAAAGTGTGTCAGGCTAAATTCTGATCAGGCTATTTTTTGTTAAGATCCAAGCTGGATTACATAAATGAGCTGAAGACCAAATTTTCCTTTCACCAAACATGTAGGTTACTGGCTTCATTCCATGTAAGATGCTAATAGGGGTTCATGAGGCTATCAGTTACAGGAAAAACTGTGAAGAGCTAAGTTAAAATAGTTCATGGTTGGCCCGACATGCTGGAAAGAAAGCAATAATTATGAGAATACTTTTTATAATGAAGCAGAGGGCCTGGTGGAGATATGAATTACCTAAAATATAGAAAGAATTTAGTGGTAACAGTATGTTTTGTGCAGCTGTAACATTTTCAGAGCCCAGAGTCTTGATGAGTTTGGTGGCAGTCTAATAAAGAATCTGATGTTCCTATCCAAAGCTCTTGCAGTCCAAGTAGCTGAGAAAGGGGAATACAGTGAGGAAAGAGATGAACAGAAATAACAATTAATGCTTCATTTCCAAGTAAGAACATCAACAGTCTATTATGATAAACAGATGTTAATAACTCCTCCATGTTAAATTTCCATTCATTATGGAGGAAGGGATATATTTAAAAAAATAATATAATAAAAAAATATTTACCCTGCACCAAGAGACAAAAAAAAAAGCCCAGAAATTCACGATGAGGTAAAACATATGTATTTTATTCTGCAAGTCAGAGATGGACCATTTAAAAATTCTATCACTCAGAAATGGGTGCACACACACTTTCTTCAGAGAATACAACTTCATTTTTCAAACCACATGCTCACTCCATAGCATTTTATTCTTCCCTTTGTGCTGCCTCATCAACCCAGGATTCTGTCTTTTTCTTTTAAGTAGTCCCATTATTTTTTGCTTCATAAAGTGTTACAATTTCCATGCAGCAAAATGTTTTGTACAGCTCTGTGATGTTACCATGCTGCTTCATTGTAAGCCGTTTGACTTATCATTGTTGACAAAAAAACCCAGCTTCTTGTACATATACAATGAAAGCCTTAAATGTTTTCCAAATATCTATCTGAAATATATTACCTCTAATTAAAAAATATCCTGCAGACTTACTGTTCAGACTAATGATGTGAAAAATAAAGACATCTTTCTTAGGGCTTCAGTAGGCTATGCAGTGGGCCAGTCTGATATGTATGATATATCCTCTTTTTGATTTTTTAAGTGTGGGACAGTTTTTAGAATGATATTAAAGAAAATAACTTTTCCCTCAAGTGATTTATTGTCAGTGGCATCATCTTGCACTGTACTTATCTTCTAGCTGCTCACTATGTTCCTGTGACTGTAACTTCAGTCTAGTGATGAATTAAAATACCTTGAATCATGATACGGAATGGAGTGTGGTTCTTCATTGGGTGTTTCAGGATTGCAATGATTTTATGATGATATGATCCAGCAGAAAAAACATTTTCTTTGTATTCCTATTGTCTGCTGGGGACAGCACTGTAAATCTGGACAAAGAGGGCTCAATTGCCTACATTGTTCCATTTAAATAAAAAGCAGTAACATCAATGTACTAAAAAAAAAAAAAGAGGAAGGAGTGGGGAGGACTTTGTTTACTAAATGCTAACAAATGCGCACAGAGGAGAGGAACTGGCTGGGAAGCTTAGACCCATTCCCTGATCTTGCTTTGTGATAGAAACACTAAAGAGCAAAGTCTTGCTGTATTCATGGGTGCTTTACACACTTTTGGTTTCATGACAGTGTTGTATGGTGGTTCAGGTTTGTTTTTTTTTTTTCTCAATCCAGGCCCTGTCAGCCCTGTCACAAATGAACATGTTTTCAAGGGACAAATCTTTTTGAAGTGTACCCCTTCCTTTATGACACACCAGGTTCCCACCTCCAGCAGGACTCTCACCTTTGTCTCTCTCCCAGCCCTAGCAGTTATAACCTTTACACCCAAAAATGGGAGTACATTATCCTTGGTCTGGCCTTGTGCCACACAGTCTTGCTAAATACCAAGCTTGGTATTCACAACTCTGTACGAATATGAAGCCAGGTTTATCTTTGGGTTGCCGTAAAATTTGGATGTCACTATGCTTTACCTTACTGATGTCCTGGGCTTGGCTAAGATAGGTACCGATTCTCTTTCCAATCCCACTGGCAGAGGTGAGGGGGGTGTGAGCGAGTGGCTGTTTGGTACTCAGTTGCCAGCTGGACCTAAACCATGACACTGAGGCTCTGCTGCTTCCAATCTGGTGAAGCTGTTTTTATAAACTGGCTTTTGGGTACTGAAAACATTAATTGAAGCAGCAGGTGTGTGACTGTTGAAAAGAAGGCATTTCTACATTCACGTTGCTATTTTTCCTAGGTCTGCTGGATGTTCATAAGAATCAAAGACTGAAGGAGGCCAAGAAACTGTGAAAATTCTATATTTTGTGTTTTCCCCAGATATTTAGTAAAGAAAAACAAATTCTCGCTGTGTGGAGAAATGATAGACAATAGTGGCACTGCTCTCAGACACCTTAACACAAAATGGAACAGAGACATGGCTAATATCTGTTAATGAACAGCTTGTAATTATTCACAGAGCAGTGCAATCACTAACATTAATAGTGTGGATGAGAGGAACTGTGGGAAAAAGGAGTTATTCACTTCTAATTTTAGCACTATAATGAATACCTAACTCTTCAGATGCACTGAAAAAATGAACTTACCCACTCTGTATTTATCATTAGCACTCATTAACATGGTGTTAATTAACTCTATGTAAAGTTTCACAGTCTGAGGCTTTATAATAATTAATATATTAACAGGTTTTATATGGTCATTATTCATGCTAGTGCATTTAACTTAGAACTGTTCCCTGATTGTTTTATAAAACTGAACAAGCCACTTCACTGATCAGCAGTTAAGATTCAAGTTCCCCAGTCAAGTAACTTGCAGAATAGCTGGGAGATGACTGTTGTGAATGTAAGTACTTCAAAATGTGCTGTAAAAATTGTTTCTTCATTATTTTCCCTTGGTGTAAGTATGTTTCTCCTTCCTTTAGATTCTTTATTTTCTTCTGTTCCAAAGCAGTCTCAGCTTTCTTATTCTTGCCATATTTATTCAATCTGTTGTAGAGAAGATTTTTCCACACCTTAGCTTTTCTTAAAAAATGTTTTATTAAAAAAAAAAAAAAAAGTAATTACTTCTCATGTTTTCAGTTCTCTTTTGTCAGAAAGTGTTGGGTTATAATTTTTCTTCAGAACTTTAAAAAGACATGTTGAGAAAACTGTCATATGTGGATTCATGACTGTCTTCTCTGTCTAAGGTCCACTAGATTTTGACATTCCTTGGGGGATAGCAGAGCTTTGCAGGAATGACAAACAGCAATGGAGATATACCATCAAGATGTTCAGCCAGTTCAAATTTCACCTTGTCAGACCTCAAGTAAGTTACCTTGCTAGATTCAAAGGGGGATGGGGATGAAACTGGGCTTGCTAGAGAGGAGCCTGAGAGTGGCATGCTGGTGCTTCTGTAACAGCGTACTAGTAAGGTCTTACAGTCTGTTGTCTCAGTGGAAGTGGGGGATGGTGATCCAAGTGGCAGTAAAAACACATGGCTCACTGATAGTTTATTAATCATGGAAGTGGCTGAGAACTGTCAGGCAGGAACTGGGGCTTCTCCCCCCAGATAAGTGGCAGGACCATTTGACCAGCTGAAGTGCATCTATACTAATGCACGCAACATGGACAATAAACAGGAGCAGCTGGAGGCCATTGTGAAGCAAGAACAATAAATCCAGTGTAAATTTTGGTGTTCAGACTTGTTTTTCAGAATCTCAAAAGAAAGCAACTGCAAGGATCTGCATCTGGAATATTGTGTTCAGTTCTGGGCCCCTCAGTTCAAGAAGGACAGGGAACTGCTGTAAGGAGTGCAGCGCAGAGCCACAGAGATGATTAAGGGAGTAGAGCTGGGTCTCTTTAGCTTGGAGAAGAGGAGACTGAGGGGTGGTATCATTAACATTTATAAATATGTAAAGGGTGAGTGTCAGGAGGATGGAGCCAGGGTCTTCTCAGCAATTTCCAATGATAGGACAAGGGGCAATGGGTGCAAACTGGAGCATAGGAGATTCCAAAGAAATTTAAGGAAAAGCTTTTTCACGGTGAGGGTGACAAAGCAGTGGAATAGGCTGCCCAGAGGGGTTGTGGAGTCTCTGGAGACATTTAAAACCCACTTGGACGCATTCCCATCTGACCTGCTCTAGGTGGTCCTGCTCTGGCAGGGGGTTTGGACTACATGATCTTTTGAGGTCTCTTCCAACCCTTAACATTCTGTGATTTGGTGTGATTCTGTGATTTTGTGAAGGTCTGGTTTTATACTGGAAGTTCCCTGTTTTGTTGGGATATGTAGATAAGGAATACATTTGCTTAGTTCTAGAGATACCTAACTCTTAATGAAATAGCAAGTACTTTCACTTTTGATGAAAAATTATGCCACTCATTCTACAGTGGGAAAATGTTTTTTCAGCTTTTCAGAAAAAAAAAAATAAAATCAGACCTCCAAAAGTTCAGTCCTGAACTGTATGACTTAACTGTTACGAAACAGTTTAACCTTGCCTCACAGGGTCATACATTCAGGTAACTTATGTCCTAACTCTCTTTAGAGGTCAAAAAATGCCAAGTTCCCTCCTGAGAGAACCATGTGGGTCTTACAGTCTACAATACATGATGGTACATGTTATTAAACTTATGTACATAAAAGACAATGAGGCACAAGGCATCTAGTTACTCTTTGGATAATGCATCCTTGTGACATTTCCAGAAGTTTTATTTTCCTGAGTCTTTGTGGTCTGGCAAAACCAGTAATTTTTGGTATTTAGCTTTTAACAAATCTTCAACAAATTTAACTGTATAATTTGGGTAAGGCTGTAAGAGATTGCTGGGATGGGACAACCCACTCTTGACCTATATTTCCATGTTCTGCAGAAAAGCTGTGTCACAGTTTAGGGTCAGGGAGACCCCTTAGACCTATAACAGATGCTCTCTGTTAATCCCCCTCCCTCCCCAAGGGGGAAGAGAAAGGGAATAAGGGAGAGAGACCTATTGATTAGAAAGGAAACTAGAACAGCTTTAATGAAAACTAAAATAATAATAATAAAAACGGAATATATACAAATATATACAAAACCAGTATTGAACCCAAGCCCCTTGATGGTAATTACATCACCGTCACCACTGATGCTGTGGAGCAGGCAGTGGGGAAGTCCCAGACCAGGCCCTGCATCAGCTGGGAGCTGTGTTCAGGAGCTGCATTCTGGTACTGCATTAGGAAACACACCGATTGGGATTGAAGGCAGAATGGACAGAGTCCTCCTTGGATGCTCCA
>JANIJG010004788.1:14047-62539 GCA_024611175.1 Megaceryle torquata | reverse complement strand
TGGGTTCAGGAGCCGCATGCTGGTACTGCATTAGGAAACACACCGATTGGGATTTAAGGCAGAATGGACAGAGTCCTCCTTGGATGCTCCAAGAAAGGAACTGAAAGAGGACCTGAGCCAAGCTGAGCCAAGCTGGCAAAGCAGTCCAAGAGGGGAGAAGAGCCTGGGAATCCCAAGAGAGAGCTATAGACCCTCCAGATCCCTCAGCTTTATATCAAATATTATATATATGGGATGGAATGCCTTGTTGGTCAGTTTGGGGTCACCCCTAAGCTATGACCAACATGTGTAACAGGACACAGTCACCTTTTTCCTCTCTATTGTCTTCTCCCTGTATCTGACAGTTCCCAAAGCATCTACAGAGTTTAAAGAGTTTATTATGTAAATAGAAAGGCACATATAGCTGGAAAGAGATGTAAAAGAAGATGTCTAGATTTTTACCAGTCTCAGAACAAGGTTAATTTCACTTTCAATTTTTCTCGGCACCCCACTGAATACAAATATGGAAAGTCAACAGAGGTTTAAAAGAAGCATTGGGGTACATAGGGTTAAATACTGCAACCACAGATGAGATAGTGATGACACTCACTTATCTCCTCAAAAAATGTATTTTATGTTTGGGATAACTAAATCAAAGATATTTTTTTAATCAGGTAGGATCTCAAATGTTTTCTACATTCTCCCAGAGGAAACAAGAAAACAGCCCATATTTGACCCAGCCACTATTGCTGACTCCCATTCTTATAAAGTTTGATAAAGTAGTTTTTTTTTTCATCCCTCACTCAGGGCAAATATCACAGAGCCCCGTCTAGCATTATTTTCAATTAATAATTCCCTCAACAAAGCAAATTCTTATTCATCAAATAGTGTCTTTGTAATTTTTTTTATCATGCCCCAGCTTACTTGACTGACGATATTAAATATTATTTCTGTTACCACTAAATAGACAATGCATCTCTGGGAAGAAGTTATTTTAGTTGCTAAAACATTAATATAATTATTAGAACCTGAGAGTCTCCAAACAGTATATATGAATTAGACATACAAGTCTTACAGAAATTAGAAGAGGTGGGTATCAAAGTACTGAGATGCTATTTTAAGCTCCCATAGCAATATCTCTGGTTCCTGAGCCTAAAAGGCTGCATGATGGCTTTCAGATTCCAGGCCAGTTTCCAGGCATCACCTGTACTAATAATAACTGAAACCTTCTTCTCTGTAAATGGAGTAGATCCACCTAGAAGTTGCTAAAAGGATAAACAGACTATTTCTAATTCCACATTTCAGGATAGAATATGTATGAAATATAATTATTTTGAGGATCAGTACTTTTCTTTCTAAACTACCTTGCACCAACACAAAAGGAAAGTGATAAGCCTGTTTACTATGTTCCAGTCTGTTAGCGACTCAGAATTAGATACCTGAAAAACTCTTTGCCAATCAATAACATCATCAAGGTCAGCAGACTGAGAGTTATAAATTGAGTGCTATTACAAATTAAACCATACAAGGGGGAAAAAGGTGTTTCTTTTACAAAGATTGCATTCAATCATAAAGTGCATTGCATTCATTTAGACAAAGAAAGGGAGAAAAGGGAGGGGAAAACCCCATCAGGACATGCAACAGATAGAGCTTGTACAATACAGATTGTTTCACTCTGTGTCCATTGCAATCTGTAATCACAGACTTTTTTTTTTTCTAACAAAGGTATTATTAAAGAGTTCACGTTTGTGTGCTAACAAGAAGGGAAATGTGAAAAAAGGGATCTTGGCATTTGGATAATATAATTGAAGATTGATTTTTATGCATAATCTGTAGGTTCAAATTAATG
Source organism: Megaceryle torquata (assembly GCA_024611175.1). Classification (NCBI taxonomy): domain Eukaryota; kingdom Metazoa; phylum Chordata; class Aves; order Coraciiformes; family Cerylidae; genus Megaceryle; species Megaceryle torquata. The sequence continues at coordinate 60,711 of JANIJG010004788.1, read as the reverse complement.
AGCATTATTCAGAAAATAAAAATAAATAGTTAAGTATTTTATAAATATTTTGGATTTATATGATTTCTTTTCTTCAGAAACACTAAAAGTTGACAGGAATAAATTTCAGACCTGCTTTCTAGCTCTGAGCATAACACCAAAGGAAGCAGGTGGAATCAAAAATAGCAAACATTCAGTGTAAATGTTTGTCATGTCAATATATGACTGGAATTATGCCAATGCAGTTACAACTTCAACATATTTTGCAAGTTGGACCCTTACGCTGCCTGTATCAATACAACATTTTTGTCTGTATCTCATGAAGTTAATCCCACTTGCTGTGGAATGAGAAGTCTGCAGAGCAAGTGACCTTAATAGGCCTTTGTGGCTGTGTTCCCAGCCCCTCAGTCACATGCACAGCACAGGCTCAGATAAATACTGACTCATCATTTAGTCTATGAGGGTTTTAGAGCACAGAGTTAAGTAAGTAACATGAAAAAAAACATAAATAAATAGACAGGTAGTGGCATCTGTTATCAAAGATGAGACCTGGCAAATGCACCAGGAATGCAGAAAGGAGGGCAATTAATCAGTATCAAGCACCACATTCAAAGGTAATGGAAAGAAAACAATAACAGTATGTGGTGCATGTCTTAGTGAGGATCCTAAACACACGTGAATCTATTTTGTCATAAATTAAGCCCAAAAGAAATCCAGACAAGGTAACTGGTAAATTTCCTCAAAGCCCATTTAAGCACAGGTGATATGATAAAGCTTAGTCCACTCTCCAGGTAGCCTGAGGTTTTACTAGACATTCTCAGTATCTGCATAGAGGAAAATTCAAGGCTAATGTAAAGAACATTCCTGTCAGGGTGATGGGATATAGTCAAATAACTGGGAACCATCTGTCAAGACAACCAGTAAGTTCAATATAAGCTTCCCACTTTTGTTTTTTTTTTCTCCAAAATTGTTTTCAGCTTTTTTAGACCAAACTGAGAGCATCTTCTTAAAGTCAATTATCTCTACGGTATAATTAGGATACTATGTGTTTTATAACCTACTGTAGTCTTTGAACATAATTTGGTTTTGTCATGCTCTTATGACAAAGTATTTAAGAGCTAAAAGCAGGCCTACAGGATATATGCATTTGTGCACATCAATATAACATTACAACAATCTCATTCTAGAAGACACAGAAGAAATTCTCCACGTTACATGCCTTTTCATTAAGAAAAAATATTTTTTAAAGCTTTTTTCCTTCTACAAATTAGAGGCAGTATTACCTTTATATTAGATACTTAGCATCCTTATTAATACTCTACTACTTCTGGCTGAGATTATCAGTCACTACCATCACAAATATTGCTTATTAGAGCTTGGTTCAGTTTACAATTTTTTTCAAATTTGACTTATCCATTAATGCCCTTACCAAAAATTATCTGATATGAATGGTATTACTATTTAAGATGCAGGCAAAGTAAGTACTTTTAACTAAAATAACATAATATCTTTACATAGCCTTCCTATAATGCTACTTTGAAGGCTGAGTCATGGTTGGTCTAAGTCCTCCAGCTCAGCAATGGACATAGGTGTCTACCATCAGATGTGAATACAGAAATGCTAATGTAGTTCTTAGGTCAGAGTTTGACGTTTAATTGTAGGGTTTAGGTATGTGCATCAGCAGCAAATTCTGATTCTAGGCTTTGTGGCAATACAATGTTGCACAGAGACGCCTAAATACTAATTCCCCATAAGAAGCACATTGTATTATTTTTTTCTCAAACCATGATTAACAAAGTGGAAAATGTTTCTCACCTTTTCACAATAGCCTAACAGCTTTGGATCCAAACTTATCATAAAGGAGTGCCACAATGTCCAAGCTATAGGAGAAGGACACTTAAAATGATATGGAAACTGAATAAAAATATATAGCATGAATAGAGTCAGAATAAAAGCCCACCTTTTTTCCTGTTCAAAGCCCTGATGAAAAGTTAATAGATGTGTATCTTCTTGTCTAGCTCCTTCTAGCCTTTTGGTTCTTGCATTATTGCTTTTATGTGCACTGTCACAGCCTGATAGTTATGCTATCTATTTGGGATATAGGAGCTGGGATGAAGACTCACACTTTCCTAACTGGAGACCAGTTCAGAAACAGTATCTCCCATTATGTGCCACCATACACTGGCCATTGCTTGACTATTGAAACAAGAGGTACCAATTGCTGCCTTCTCCTTTGCTAAGTATCTGGTCACAGACCCTCATCACCTAACATCCAGGAATGCACAAAGGTACTTAAATTTTAGTTTGGTGCTTCATGGATTCACTGTGTATGAACAGGAGACCTAGGCAGTTTCTAGTCCAGACCTTAAGCTTCCTCTATTACCCTGTAGAAGTGCCTCATTTTTGCTACAGATATTGGCATCTAATTCAGCTGGTCTGTGGCACTCTGCTGCTGAAATAGATGTCTTATTTTTAAATGCTGAAGTCTACCACAGGTGTCTGTCTTCACCAGTTGGAAACTGACCCAGAGATGTTTAATTGAAGGCATTGAGTGCTGACAGGAAAACAGAGCCCTTCAGCTTTGGAACCAGGAACTCTTAATTCACAGTATCTGGGGAGAGCCTCCATAGAAATAAACCATGTTCCACATTAAAGTGCCACCATCAGTCAGAGGCATGACAGCCCAGATAAATAAAACCAGAACTATTTCTGCTTAAAATCAGTTAGTAGTCCTAGTTGAAGACCACAAGGGACCCTACAGATGAGAGTCACCCTTTTTGAAGCCCACACTGTCCTCATGCAGCCTGTTTCTAGCTCCATTCCCACTGCAAGCTCAAGCGCTTGTCTCTGTCCTAATCTGAACCCTAGTACTGGGTTGGGCCTGAGTGCAAACCCAGACATTTTGAAACAAAATTGTGATTTTGATCAATCACTTAGTTAATTTTCATTCAAATAAATATGTTATTGGAAGAGAGATCTAAACAAGTCAGATTACATGCAAAAAATGAATTGTCTCTCTATAAGAACTGTTGTATTATTTTGCGTTTATTGCTATGTAAACAATTTGCATTCTTCGATGTTTCCTTAGTAATTTCCCCTAGTCCTACAATAATAATAATAATAATAATAATAAAATCTAGAATTACCTGGAAGAAGAGAAGATTTCAAAACAGTCAATCTTGCAGGACCTCTGCTGACTTCAGTGAAGTTCTACCAAGACATGAATTTTGATTCTTCTTTAAACACTGAGAATACTTTTCTGTAAGAGAACCATGAAAAACATAAACCAAAGGTAGACTTATTACAATCATATGGTAATAGAAACAAGGTTGAAATTAACTCAGTTTGTTATTTGTAAGTTTTATTTAATCACTGCAATATCTTAGTTTCCTAGTCATCACTGAATTTTTTATCTGGAGAAATATCATCATACTAGTAGACAAATAATTCGATGCAATATCTGCTATTCAAGAAAGTTGTCTGTATTGCAACATAATTACCTCAGATGACATACTGACTCCTAATTACAACAGATATAGTTAATTATTTTGGTTCATCCTGTAAATAGCTCAGCATGTATCTTTATGAGAATTCGGTAATGACACATTGCTCAGTGGGATTGTATATGTAATTTGATTCTCAAGATTTTATGCATGAAGTTATTATTTTTCAATATCTGCAAAACTTTTCCTTCAAACTTATCAGAAACTTAGTGAATAGAAGGATATTCAGCAGAATTCAAGTTGTAGAAATTGATACTGTTGGGTTTTTCGGACACTATTTTCAATCCTTAAACAGGAACTCAACCTGTGTCAGATGTGCCACCATGCCCCCTTAAAAAGCTCTCTTTCTCAGACAGGGACAAGGAAAATCGTGATTCACCAGTCCACTGGAAACTGATTTGTTCTGTAAAAAACAATCTATTCTTTTCCTCCTTGAGTTTACACCATGGAAAAGCAGTGATAGGTGAAATCTGTGTGTAGTGCTTCTGCTACCTGCCTGCAGAAGTGAGGTGTGAACAAGAAACTGCTGGAATAGATAAAGAGTAAGTATCAAAATGCAATCAAAATTCAGCGGAAAATGGATGAAAGTCTAACTCTACTAAAAAAAAAAAAAAATAAATAAAACCACCTGTGTTGTTTAGATCCTAAATCAAGCAGTAATCTGTCAGTAGAAAGTTATGCAGCTTTCTGTTCTACCCAAAATGTTTTAATTTATTTTTGTGCTAATTTGGCCTTGCAAGTTAGAAATGTAAAAAAAAAAAAAAGCAAGAAGTTAGTATCACAAAAAATTTTTATTCAAGGACATTTAAAGGGTTTAATGAGAATATTTAATATTTGTAATATGAAGCAGTAACATATGTAGTGAACAAATTAAGAAATTATTGTGATTTTGGAATAACATTTTTTATTCTATGTCATTACAGAACTTTTAAAATAAAATATTAATTGAACTTCACACATTTATGTTATAGATAGAGGGTCTAAAAACATTCCTTGACCAGTTCCAAATGTATAACATTACATTTTATTTCCTTTCTAGTATGTTTTTAACCAAGTCGTTCCACATTTTTTACTGGAATCAAGAGTTCTCAAAGATTTTCATTAACTCCTGATGTCAACCAAAATTGAGAATAATAAAAATGTATTTCACACATATACAAATTTGCCTTTATCAATTATAGGTTGCATACCTTATTACAGACTATTACTTAAAAAACAAACAAACAAACAAAACCCAAATAAAACTTAATCTCTTGTTAGAATTTTACTCAAGCCAGCAAAGGTGATTCAGCCATGACTTTACTGTCTTCCTTTGCACTAAAAAATGACCGTAAAGAAAACACATTTGTCTTTTCTACTCCAGTATATCCAAAGAGTACTTGTAAACAAGTGCTATTATTCACCCAATACTGGAAAAATTTGAAGCATTTTACTTATTAACAGTGCATTACTCCAAATGCCCTGGCCAAATTTACATTCTAATATGTATTCTGCTTTTCTTATTGTGGACTGAACACAGTCCTTACTTTTTGTCCAAGTTCTGCTACCTACTGCCAAAAAACCTGTTTTACATCTCCAGAGGCAGCTGTATTTCAGTTGCAAAGAAAGTGATGTAATTTGTTAAATTCTTTATATTCCATTAGGGCAAATAGCAGTATCTAAGTTGAAGACATTTTGAAATAGCTCATCAGGTGGTACACACAATGAAGTTGCTTCAGAAAAATTATGGAGACAGGTGGTATAAATCTGCAACCACCTGCCTCAGTATAATCTCTTGGTTTGAGGATTGATTCTGTTTCACTCAAAACAGGGAAAACAACAACCTTGATAGAGAACCTGGCAAAAAGACTGTGACTCTGCCTAAATTAGAACTGCCTTTCTGTTATTGCCTACTCCTCTCTATCGTTAATTAGACCATTAAAGACGTTGTCTCACATTTGGAGGCACATAGTGGCTTCAAAGCATTTATAAAATCAGAAATGGTGCAAGCTTTTAAATTCCTACTTCACACTTTCTTATGTGTCTTCATATTCATATGGAACTATGGATAATTTTCATTACATAGCCATTAAATAAAAAGTATCACTTCTTGCTCAGGAAGGTCTTGATCACATGTTGCTTGATTTGGAGAATATTCTGAGAAACAGCAATAAATAAATACACACATGTACAGACATTGTTACTCTGCTTTTCTGGCTGGACACATCACTGGAATGTGGCAATTGCAATGTTCCGTGCATCTGATGATGATTTTTTGACACAGTCATTCAAAGATAGAGCAAAATTCATTTCCTGAAGCACCTCTGCAATATCAGAGAACAGTAATATTTCTCATTATTTACTTCATTAAACACAACACCCCTGTCAATTAAAACAGAAATTGCTACAGGTGACATCTGCTGTTGTGGCTTTAAACAGTGCTTCCTAAATTTTTTGATCGTTGATAACTTTCAAAAAATGTATCAAAATTCTTTCAGTAGAATTCAGTGAAAAGTTTAGTAATATGGACTTGCAGTTATCTTGGAGATTGCTTACCATGCTTCTGGTTCAGATTTCTACAAAAAGTTTGCAATTTAACAGTTTATTTTGTAAACAGCAAATTGCCAGGAATCAAGTCTCAACATGACAGGAACATTAGAAGGAATCAGAACTCATGGAAGACTCTGAACTGCAAAATTCTAGAAGTGATAGATCATATTAAACTTAGAATATTGAGTTCCCAATGAATCTTTAGATCAGTGGGGTTAAAATCAACAGTTTATAGTTTCTTTTGAAACACTCACCTCACCTCTTATTACTCCACTTAGCAAAAGACAACTCATTAAGATGATTATCTTTGAATCTTATCTTACCTTACAAGGTATTTTTAATGTCTTGAGGTATCGTTACAAATAATGCTTTTATGGTTTTATTCATGTAAAATTAATGAAGCTAAACACTCACATTGAAAATTATGTTTACAGAAAGACTGTGATGCTAGCACAAAAGAAATACATTTTTAAAGGCATAGAAAAGGGTTAGAATTCATTAAAATTTAGCACCAGCATTCAAGCACAGAAGCAAATACAAATGGAAATTAATACTGGACGGACAGAGATGAGTAACAATTAGGATTAGGATATTTCCAGATTTCTGGTGGGAGTTTGTTACTGAAGAAATATTTTCTTTGTACAAGTTGGTGACAGGATATTTTTGATCTTTGAAATGGTTTTACTTTAATATTTATGATGACATTTTGTTGTAATTTATAATTTCTAATTATTTCAGAATAGCACAAAAAAAGGAAAAAATAAAGCAACTACAACAATTTTTGTTAGGAAGTAATCAATTACTGACTGTTGGAAACTGACAGGCAGATTGCTAGCAAATTATTTTAATTATCAACAATTATATAACTATTTTAGAGACTTACATCACCAAAGGGTTGCCTGTGACTTTTGCAGTAGGAGAAACTATTAGTATTTTTTTATCTTCTGGCAAAATTTTCTCAATGTGGAAAAAATAGTCATGCAAATTAGGTGTGATAAGGCTAGTCTCAATTTCTCCCTATGCTATTTTGGATATATTGTGCATGTCAACCAGTTGTTAGATTTCTTGCATGTTCTGGTAGGTACAACAACCATATTAATGCTTGTTTATTTCTCTTATCAATACCTTCATATGAGCTCTTGTTCAGTCTTAATATATGTTTGTACAAAATAATGAAGAAAAAAGGTGAAGAAACAAAACAGCCTGGACAGCTCATACAGATTTAGAAAGGTTTTTCTTATATTATCCTAAGTTTAAAAAAATGCTTATGACACCTGGAATGCTTTTTAGAGCTTCCATGGAGACCCTGTTTCTGACTATTGTGTTCTACACAGAATTCAGCAGCTATTACCAATGCCAGTAAATCAATCAAGGATATGATGTGCTGTATGAAAAGTTGGAATAACTTTGCTTTACAATAATACTCTTTAAAGCAATTAAAGATGGGATAAACCAAATACCTTACATTAAAAATAAAAGGTCTTGATTTCAAAAGTGTGGTATCATACTGGTGTGGTGCTCCCAAGGGAAGGCAGAAAGAGGTTTTAGGAAGAGTCAGACAAATTATTTTCCAATGAAGCATTATGATGTTTTCTTGGTTATCACATAGTGTTTACATGAGTTTCCCACATTTTTCTTACAACAGTTTCTAGTCAGCAAATTTAATCCTGCTGTTTCTACTTCTCTGTGCCATGTTGTTATTTCAAAGGCATCACCATCAGGTAGGAAATGGTTGTAAGTTCTAGAAGACCACAGGATATCTTGTCTGGTGAGGCTGCCATCAAGTGAAGTGCAGATGCACATGCTGCAGATAAATCCAGCTAGAAAGCAGATTCAGAACCTTAGCTCCTTGCTTTTAACACAGACTACTCCATTGGTCAATATTAGAGTAAGGTGCATAATTACACAAATCTTTCTCTCTGATTGCAGAAAGTCCCCAAAGGAAAACACACTTTCATTAGTATATTTATAATTTGAAGTTATTTTAGTAATTAATTTCAAGAGGTGACTCAACAAATCATCCACAAAAATCTAACCTGATCCTGAAAAGTGGTGAGTACAGTACACAAAGTTCCTTTTTCTTGCTTGTGTCAGTATAAATTCTAATTCACATTAATATCTACAGTCGTGAATTTGCATTTTACTTATGGCTGTACTCTGGTATTGAAGTATTTGCAAAACAGTGGAATAATACTCTTTCATGTCAAAGTGTCTCATATCATCTGTCTTAGCCTTCTCCCTAGATGCTTGACATTGCAATAACAAGATATTCTCACTCGTATCTATTTCTGGGAAGCACAAGATTTTATTTTGTAGTTGCTTTCGAGAAAAAAACCAAACCAAACCAAAACCAACAGGGAGGGAATGGAGAGATGGAGAGTAACAATTAATTGCTGTTCACTATTAACCTGCAAAAAAGCCATTTAATTCAAGATGAAATTGGAGCAGTGATAAAGTATAAAATATAATGGGGTCCTGTGAGATGTAATAAGAGAAATTTATTTTAAATAACTTACAGGAAAGCTGACATATATATATTGCTTTATGATTGCTTGTGTCTTTGTTCCTCTTTTGTCGTTCTTTGTTATTTCTTATCTGCTATTGAGATCTTTTCTAATATTTTGGTACACACTAAGATCAGAAAGGCTCATAAACATCTAAGATTAACCTCAGCCATGCTTTTGATATCTTCTTTAGAAAAGCAAATCGAAAGCCTTCAGCTGAACTGATAATAGTCTGGTAATGAGTCATCCCTCAGGAAAACAAGATCAACAATGAGTAAGGGATCTCTAATCACCAACGAGCTAGCCCACAAGAGGTAGCCAGAAAAGCACAGAAGATGGAGATGAAACATCTGAAAAGATAGCCTCCATCTTAAAGAGATAGCTGAATTAAAAGCACATCTGATTGTTAAAGCAATGAGAAATCCTAAGCAAGTACACTGAAGTCTTTTGCATTAATCCTTCAACTCATAATTTAAACCTGCATCATCTTCTTCATCAATGCTTTGCTTCCGTATTTTACTTTAAACTATAGAGCAAAGTTACTTCCAAATTTATACTCCCATTAATCTTGGTATACAAAACTCATGTACATGTTCTTCTTCAGCTTCCAATCTATTGAGCACCAGTTCTGGGACAGAATACAGGTTCTGCTATAAAGTGTCATGAAACATTGGCAGATTTGGTGTCATTGACTCATACTGACCACCCTTGTCCAGCCAAAGTAACTTCTGTTTAGAGTGTCAAAGGAATAGAAATGGGCAAAATACAGAGTTATGGAAAACTGCATTCATATGCATTATTGAAATGTAATCATATCCATTGAATTGCTTGTCTGATAAATCTGAATCTTTGTAAAATTTTATTTTTCTTTATTTTTCATTTTTGCTGAAGAAGGGACAATGTCTAAATGTCAGGTGTTTACAGGAATAGTAAGCTTTTGCAAGAAGCCTCTTTGTAAGAGCTACCTTTCTGTAAATGCTTTGTAACAGTTTCCCTGCTAGCGTTTTTTTCTACACATTGAAGAAAATCCACTGTTTCTGATCTTTCCCTTCCTTTAACCTCTGGCAACAGAAGTCCACAGGCCATCCGGGTTCATGAGGAGACCAAAGGCCTGCAGAGACAAAGAGGCAGAAAGCCTGATGGATGCATGAATTTCATATGAACATATTACATGATGCCAGGATTGGGTGGGAAATACTGTTTGGAACTCTTCAGCAGCCACAGTGAGTCTTCTTACTGGCCCTACCAGCACATTAAAGCCCTCAAAAGATTTGACAGCATTAAGAAACAGTCTGCCCTTTTTTGTACCACGATGAGCATGCCTCCAGACCTTCAATTCCACTGCCATTCACAGATGAGCTCAAACACTGCAGTAGAAGTAGAGTTTATGCATGCATTGTCCATCTCCTATAAAACACCTCCTTCACTGTCAGATGTGAGGGAGACTGAAGGCATACCAGGACTATTTTAAGAAAGGTACATCTTTTCACAATATGTAACGTCCCATCCTCCATCACACTTCATGAGGTAAATCATGAAAAGTAAGAATACATTTGAAAAACACTAGATGTTTTCCTTTGATACTTTGGTGGAAAAAGGGCATATTAAAAGAAAAAATTATAAATAACGTCTTTTTCTGGGGAAAGCTTCCAAATATGATGTAACTGTAATTTTCATATTTTTCCATATATAGTTTTTGAAGGAAGCCAAACTGTTTAATAAAAGGAGATAGAGGGTGAGGGAATAGAGTGCGGTTTCACTTCAAGATTTTACATTTTGTAAAGAAAGGATTCTTTTTGATTTTACTTCAAAAAAAAAAAGTATAAAAAGTCTAAAGAATAATAGTGCAGAAATATCCTCATTTCTAAGCTTCCTGGAGAATTTGCCTCTTACAGGGACAAAAAGATCTATGTAACAGGATTTGGGGGGGGGGGGAGATCAACTGTCAGCTTTAATCATCAGTAAGGTTAGTAGGAATTGCTCCTGAGGAACAAAATTCTGTTATACTGCACCTCAGCATTTTGATACTAAAATAATTTGTTTTTCTCTTTAGCTATTTGAAACCAGTCTTTCACTAGACATACAACTGATACCATGATTTACTTTAGACAACGCTAGTGGGGAGGAAGAATATTTTGGTTTGGATTCTCATACATTTAAGTGCCTGCAAGTCAGACAGAAACATCTTCATTATTTCCAGAAAAAAAAGTGTATCATAGAAGATAATTTAGGCTTCTCTTATTTCTGTTCCCAGATATGCTTAGATGAGCTTTGAACAAGTTCTAACCATTAAAGTACAGCATTTTCAGAACACTTGAAAACAATCATAAATGTAATATTTCTCATTAAAGACCACATGAACTTCTTATCTCACATTAGCTTACTTGAAGCCTATGACTATAAAAAGAAGGAAACTATTGCAGCCATTATTTTGCAAGTTTTTTGTTTTACATTGTTCCAGATTCCTTCAATACACCTCACTAATGGTTACATTTTTAAAAAACACAACATATTTAATGAACAGCAGTAAGAGGACATTAAACAGTTTTATTTTCAATGAGCTAACCTTTCCCAATGATTCCACAACATCCTGAAACCAGAGGAACTCATTTGGAACCAGTGGAAACCATGCGGGCAAAGAGAAAACTACTGTTCTTCCCCCCCCCCCCCCACCCCAAGATACATGAGTGCACTTGGAGATCTTGGGAGAAGCGAGTAATGAAATGACTTTCTACTGCCACCCAGAACAGGTTATTCACAGAACCTCAGCTTCCTGAAATATCCTATTGCAAACAAGGTGTTTTAGGTCCAAGTGGCATCTACATGCCAATTGGCATCTACTGCATTCTTAGATGTATTTCTTGTGTAATACACATATAAATATGAAATTACCTGATATTAGAAACTCAGTAAGTAAAAATATACACAATTTTAAAACAATGAAAAGTCTTACCAAGATACATGAAACAAATAAACAAGTACCAGCTGAAAACACAAGTCACTCTCAATCCAAATTGCAGTGCAATCAACTGGGCAACTGACCTGATTTCTGATCCCTGTTTTGCTCTTTACTGACTGTTTTCTTTCAGTGAAATTGTTTCATTTCTCTGACCCAAGTTCTTACAACCATTATCCATTTTTGTTTCTGTATTGGACCTACAGATGACTTCTTGTAGATGACAGTTATGAAAGTTCATCCGATATGAAAATTTGAAAGCACAGAAGTTCAGTTATATTAAACTGTCACTTTCTCTGGAGATCTCAGAGCAGGTTTCATGGATCACCTCCACAGATCTTGAATATGTATTTCTGCTTTTCAGACTGAATTGTTATATTGGAGTCTCTTAGAGGCAAGATAAACAGACCACGGGGAAAAATAATAAAAGTGGTTTTGATAGTTTTCTCTTAAATCTCAACATTTTAATATGTCTGAAACTTTTACAAAGACAGTTCAGATGTTATTTTAAAATGCTGGAGTCCTGATTCTGCAAAGATGTATTACATGCTTAGTTCTCCATGTTTTGGGACCTTTCATTGAAATCAATAGGACTATTTACAGGGCCAAAGTTGAATTTAAAGATAGACTTTGTAAATTTAGGTCTTTAAATAAAGACAAAATATTTTCTTTTTGACTTTATTAATCTCTTATCTTTTTTCCAGTTTTGTTCTTTTCAAAATTCATAAGTAGTCCATTTCAGACCTGACTGGGTAGAGTCCTATGGGACATTGTTCAAGTAGGGTTGCAGATTTCATAACTATCAAAACCAAACAAGTATACTTAGCCAGTGAAACTGTTTTTACAAGACTCTATATTTATTACTGAAGAGTCCAATGCAATCCCACTAACCACTGGACCAGAGCAAAACACAAGTAAAATCAATCTCAAACAAGAGAGCTTCAATGCTTCTGTATTCCTGTTGTAGTTCTGTTCCTTATGCTCTCCAGAGTGATGAACCACAACTCAGTTAACAACTTGTATCAATATAGTTGCTGGATAATGTTCTGGCATAGCTTTATAGACAGATTCTGCCCCAAACATATGTAGAGAGGTGTCTCCCAATGAAGTACATCACATACAAAAAGAGAACTCAATTTTCTTGTGCTCATGTCATACAAATATTCCTGTTACAAGTTACAAATCTATATCTACAAGCTAAATCAGCTGTCCAGAAAATTTTAAAGCATTATATTTTTAATTAAAGAAGGTCTTTGCATCAGATCCCATTTGCAGAATTTCCTGTATTACTCTGACCCAGGCTAGATGGTAAGATAAAAATGGTGCTAACTGAAAAAATTTAAATGTTTCTGTCTCAAGTCATCAACATGGTTTTAAAAGATGTGACTTTTTTAACTGCTAAAAACTGTCTTTTGGGTTGTATCCATAGAACCTGTTCCTCTTGCAATTAAAAAACCTGAAAGATTTACTGGGGCACAGACCTGTTCAATGAACTTTTTGATAAGCTCTCTCTCTCCAAGGCTCTTCTCATCTTTTCCCTGAATAAAAATACAATAACTTTTCCTCAAGCACTAGTCAGATAATTGCTCTCTCTCAGGGAGCAGCAAAGACAGACTTCTGAGAGGAAGATTACTCCAGTTAAGGCAATGCCCTACTGACAGAGTGCAGATACCAGTACCTGAGCTAGGTGGTCAGAGTCAGGAGCTGGCAGCACATTCCATTGACAGCCCCAGGCACTACAAAAGGATGAACAATAGGCAAGATCAAGCCAAGAAAAATAAGAGTCTAGACCAGAGATGAGGCTGGAGACAAGGCTATTAGAGACATCTTTAGGGTTTATGCAGGAGAGAAGCTATTTAAGGCATAGGTCTAAGGTCCACACAGAACCAAGGCCAGAAACCAGCACTTCTACAACATAGCTTAGAGAAGAAACAGGTCCCAGGCCTGGGCTTAAAAGGAGCCCTGGGTTTGCAGTTGTAGATGGAGGTCTTCAGGTGAAACTGGTTAGGGCCATATAGGCCAATCACTGTCCTGACAGTGTCATTCTTCTCTGAATTACTACAGAAGAATATATGGTCTCAAAGTTACCATATTAAAAGAATGTATCTGATTAAGCTCATCCTCACTGTTCCAGTATCTTTGAAAAATGTGATTGTATCACAAACTATGGTGGGCATAAATACCTGCTGGAGATATGTTTGCTCTAACTCGTTTATATTCATTTTATATGGCTAATTTTTATAAATATTAGGAAATTTTATTTCTAGGAATATTTCCAGTAAGACTATTTTTTCATAGTACAAAGAAAGCAGAAAAATGTTTTAGAGAAGATTAAATAGAGCAAGAAAGCATTGGTGCTTAAGCTGCTAAGTAAAGCTATAAAAAGCCACCAAATTTAACTGCTTTCTCTGCAAAAAGGTCTGAGTTGGTCTATAACAATTTAAATATGTTAGTAAGAATATTTCTTAAATAAGTTACTAACTTTTAACTGATTAATACTCCTACTTCATTTGATCTGTGGGCATACCTGTGGCACATACAGAAGTGTTAGAAAATGCTTCCTTTATTCTTTACTAATATAAGGACTTCTTACATTGTTGATTAAAGGTCTGGGTCAGTTCTTCCAATAAAGCTAACAGAAAACTTCTGTGAGTGATGAAAAATTATGATCTTTCAAAACTGTAGGCTGAAAGCAGAGCTACAGAGAGATTTCTCTTCTCAGATGTTATTCGGGCTCAAAATATTAAACAATGTGATGCTCCTTTTGTGCACACCCTTAGAAAGGTGTGCAAGAACACTCCCTACTGTCTGTGAGTTATATCCTCTTTGAAATGTTCCAGCAATGCTTGTAGTTTGGCAACACCTCTAGCTATTATAGCAAGAATTATATTCCTAATAGATACAAGGTAGTTATTGATAGAGCTTCTTGCTGGGGAGAGGGCAGACGGCATCACAAAACCAAGGCTGTGATTAGAGCTGATAAGCTAATAGGTAAAAAAAATATTAAAACCAGCTTAGGTTGGGTTTTTCTATTGACTAGTTTCCTAAATCCCCCTGGAGTAGAAGTTTTGTCTTATGCGCATTTGAAAATGGTATTGTTTTTTGTCTAAGCAGAAGTAAATCAGCAGCCTTAGTTAGCTTCCAAAAATCTAAAAGCCCTATGGCATTAATATGGAAATAGCCAAGAAGAACTATGGGAATACAGCAAATCAAAATTAAACTTTATGCTACTGTAAGCTCAAAAGAATTCTTTCCAATAGCTGTATTGATTTTTCCACATTTCTTTAAGGGAAACTTGCCGAACTTTTGGAGACATCATTTCAAAAATGACCCGTTCTTTGCTATATTGTGCTCAAATCTGCTTATTATTTGCTTGCCAAAGCTTCTGGTAAAAATTATTTTTCTCCTTAGGATATATGAGAATCCTTGTCAGTCTTTTAGACTATCTGTTTAATATGAAGAATAATTTTGCTCATTAAGCTCAAATTTCCTTGGATGAATGTCTGCTGGCAAAACAAAAACCCAAACCAAGTCCTTTTTATGATTTTTTTTTTATTTTGTTTGTTATTTTGCTTGAAAGAGGCTGCAAGCCAGAATAACTCCTATTGCTAACCTAGCCTTTTCTTCCTGCTATCTGCCTAACCTATTTACATACTATCAGCCCAACTAGCTGTCACTTTAACAACACAGACACCTGAATAAAGTGTATTTTAACTAAGCTCTGCTTCCCTCCTTCCTCCAGCTGCTCTTGAGTCCCACAGCACATTCCTTCACTCAGGTCTTCTGCTTTACATGTCAGAATTTAATTGGCAAGTTGGAGATTCAGACACAGAACAGAAAAAATTAGCTGCCAAGAAAAGATCTGCTGTTTTTTTCAGTTTCATACAGCAGGGTAGAGTCATCCTAATGCATTTAGCATAATTTTAACAATAAGAAAACCTTAAAGAAATCAAAATTTGTGGAAGAAGAAGCAGATGACAAAGTGTGCTTTGCTTAACAGTTGAATTTTGTAGCTTTAGTAAGAGACTTTATTGATAAGAACTATCATAAAGAGGCACTGAGGCTTTAGTAAGAGGGACCAGCAAAGTCTCCCAGTCATCACGGGGGGGAGGGGAAATCTGTATTGAAGAAAGTGTCAAAACACCACAAACTACTCCCAAAACCTAACCACGTCTGATTATGGTCTGACCTGGTCTTCTGTATTATCTGAGCATGGAAAGAGGTCCTCACACCGTAGTTCACAGAGTAGACCCATTGGTATTACTGTCTCTCCTTGCAGCAGCTGCAGCTCTTTATCAGCAAAGCTCCATTGGAGACCAGGTTGGAAATAGCTGAGCTCCCCTCCTGGCAGTTCAACAGCTGTAATGAAGGGGTTCTCTGGGAAGTAGGGTTGCTTTAAGATATGCTCACTGTCACTGAGATTACTCTTCAGAGATATGCTAATTAAGTATTGGAAACATGGCTTGTAGATTAGCCTCTAACCCCTACATGATTCCTTACTACTACGTTGTCTGAAAGAGGCCAAGAAGGGGACAGAGAGGACTGCCTTCTTTTTCATCTATCATGGAAAATGTGGGCTTGGATCCTTACTGAAAGCAAAGACCTAGTGCTCTCTAGACCCAACAGTTTCTAAAAATCTTGTCATGTAAAGCAGAGGCTTCAATAAAAAAAGGATGCAGAACCAGAAAGCCCAGCTAAAGAAGTTATTGCATGAAGCTTGTGAGAAGCAAGAACTTCTCAGTATGCACCTTGCAAATGCCTAAAATGGTACTGGGAAGCAACCACAGACAGTAACATATTGAAAGAGTGATTGCTGTTCACAATGGAGAAATCCTGTATTCGTGGTGCCATTTCAGTCCCAGCTACCCATGAAGTCCACAACCCAGCACCGTAGGGGCTTAATGAATTGAGAACTAGAGAAGATAGACTTCACTACCACATTGCAACCATAATGGTCTCCCTCCACGTCTCTGAGCAGGAAAGGAGTCACAATAGAGATTTATCAGACCGTACTGTTCCTCCAGCTATATCTAGCAATGCACCTAATTCTTTTTAGCTGATCTGACTCTGACAGAAGACTACACATACCATGTTGTTTTCTCAGGAAGTTTTAGTAATCACCCAAAGCAGCATTTGGAGTATGTAAAGGTCAGGGATTAGTTAACATACTTCATGGAAAAGTGCAAGCAGTCAAAGTATCAGTCCAAGGGAAACTTCATTAATGACTGAAGCCATGTTGGGCTATTGAATTTTGAATTGGTCCTTGAAAATACTAGTTAGGGATTCTTGGGATTCAAATAAAAGCTTAGACTGGAGAATTGAAAGGAGACAGTAAGCTAATCAAATTTATGAATTATTTAAAGGTTGGGAAATGAAACATTAAGTGTAGTTCAGGAAGGGAATAATAATAAGAGCTTGATAAACTGAAAAAAAAATTAGACTGGCATCAATTATGTAGTTGAATAAAGATATATACATGCACTTAAATAGAGAAAAATAATGAGATGTGAAGATACAGTAGAAAACAGAGGATAACTAACTCAGCTCCAATATCTTGGATAACAGATAATACTTCAAAACAGGAAACAAGAAAACAAATGCAGACTTGAATGGCATTATTAGGAGTGTTATGTGTAAAATGAGCAATTAGTATACTTCTCTTTATTTAATACTGTTAAGAGTCCAGCTCCAACATTTTCATCACACTTCAAAAAGAGAACGAACAAAGTAGAGAGTTCACAACCTTGAATGACAGACAGTGATTAAAAGTTAGGAAAGTGAAGCTGATGATAAAAGAGCATGCTTACACTTAAGAAAAGATAACCCAGGGAAGACAAAATTGTTAGGAAATAACAATAAGGATGTTATAAAAGAAACATGCATCAATAATTCTGACTTCTCAGTGAGGACAAGAACAAAACAGAATGTGTTCAACTTGAACCGCAACACAAATATTCTGTTTAAACATTAAGCAAAGCCACGTCAAACGCCAAAACGTTAGCATAGTGCTAGATATTATGGTAAAAAAGGTCATATATCTACCCAGAGTCTTAGAAAGAAATCTAAATGTGAAACAAATGCTATGTGAGCATTCTCACATGAGATTGCTATTAACATGTCCATTACTATAGGATTCTAAATGGAAGAGGAAGGTGTGTCATGTTGCTAAAAGGAAGAATAATTAATCATTTAATAAGCTAACTTTTTAAGTGAAAGTAAGAACAGAGACACATAGTCTTTCAGTAAATATTTAAGATTAATTCAAAAACTGGTTTAGAATTAGTCTAGATGAATGTTACACAGATTTTGATTTCATCAACCATACATGACTTTTGTGCAGTTGTCATGGTTTAGGGTCAGGGCAAATCTAGAGTCCCCAGCAAGCCTAAGCCTAGGGAATAAAGCTACGCAGCAACGGAGGAATGGCAGCCACTTTTCCCTGGAATAAGCCACCACAATACAACAGCTGAAAAAAGGAATAAAAAAGAAGTGGCGTGGAACAGTGCTCGGTAACTGCATCTCCGTCCGCAGGACGCCCCGTTACCACTGGCTCTGCAGATGGAGGGACTTGTTCCAGCCCAGGCACTGCAACTTTCTCTCCTTCCAAGTTTACGAGGTATGTGTGGATATTTCCTCCAGTGCCCCAGCTGCCTTGATTCTTCCACACAAGAACAGCAGGGGGACTATGAGATACTCCTGCATCTGCACCCCAAATTGTTGAATAAGAACACGGGTGGTTACGCTACTCTGATAAAAGCTACACTGGTTTGTTTCCTTAAGCTGAGAAACTTTAATTTTTCTCCTGACAAGTCAAATCTATTTCTTCTTCAAGCTCTACAGATGGTATCAGACACTGAAGTAGAAATGCTGACTACCCTCCAACTTCAAGAATGGTTCACATGCAGGATCAAAACAGGAAAAGAGGGCAAGGGGACATTGAATTTTATTTGAACAAAAAGCTTTGAAGGCCAGAAAGCTGGTAGGTGAGAGATTCTATTCTCATGCGAGCCTCCTTCAACTCCTCTCGAGCTGCACCAGCAGCTTTGTCATTTTGGTGAGAGGAGAGTTTAGCATTCTCCATCTTAGCCTGATAGGTCTGCTCCAGCTCCATCTTGTTATAGAGCAGACACCAGGGGTCCCAGCCTAGGCCGTGCAGCAGACAGGAGCTGTTCAGGAGTTGGATTCTGCTACCGGATTCAGGAACACAGGATCAAAGGCAGAACAGACAGAGTCCTCCTTGGATGCTCCGAGGAAGCAGTCCAAGAGGGAAGAATAGCCTGGGAAAAAGCCTATAGACCCTTTGGATCCCTCTGCTTTATACCAAATATGACATCTATGGGCTGGAATACCTTGTTGGTCAGTTTGAGGTCACCTGTCCTGTCCGCTTCTCCCTGCAGATGCAGCCTTTCACTTTTGTGCACCCCCAATGTGGTACACAAGATCCAGCAGGGGCCTTGGTCTGCACACCAATCCTTGTTAGTAACTCTACACATGGGGTGTTATCACTGCTCGCAGCAGACACTGTCAGTGAAAACAGGCTGCTAACTCCAGACAGTGCAGTTAGTTAGAAGAACTGAGCTGAAAAGTAAAATCACTGAACAGAATTAGTTCTGTTTTCACTCAAACCAGGACAACAGTCTATTTTAGCTATCTTGGAGAGTTGGTAAGGCAAGTCTTATGAAAATCATGAACTTGGTATACACAGTCTAACTCAAAAATTTCCTAATATGAGAAATAAGTCTGAATGCAAGTGTAGATGGAAGATATTTTGCAGTCATTCTGAAAAAAAAACCCCTGTATTTATTTTAAGGATGACCACATGAACATTGGTAACTGCATGTATAATTTCTGTAGGGAATGTATTTATTATTTTGACATAAACTATGACAGCCTTTGCTCTCCATGCACCCATTTATGGAACAGTTTGAATGCAAGCAGTCCACGTATTCCTGACTGTAACTGACAAATAAACCTGCATGATTTCTTGATAATTTAATACTGATTCTTTTAAACATCAGTTGTATCTAGTATCTTAGCTTAAAGGAATTCTGTTAAGCATCCACACATAATTTTATTTCCATTCTCAATTCTATCTTTAGTGTTGAGGTATTCTATCCTAATTTGGAAACTACAGTAAATATATTTTTGTCAATTACATGCCTATCTGAGAAGCTGCTTCTGTTCTGACACTTGTTAGCACTGCCACACTACAACTTTGAATGACCGATCTGTAGGCTCACTAATAGCATCATGGCCTTACTATGGCTGTCAGAATAAATGGATAGTTCTTCCTTGCTTTCTTCATTTGATCCAGGAATGCTGGCATGTACACATCCACAGAATTCTGACTCTGTAGTACTATAATGACAAAAGCATCTGTTGAGACCATCATGATTTTGCAGTGATTGCAGCTAAGAGTTTTGTTTATAAATACTTTGTAAACATTCAAACTAATACATGGTTTTAGTTGGTAACAGGTTTTACAAAACATTTTTTAATTGTTTTTGGCTAAACCATATACCAATGCTTTTATTTTCTGGAATTTAGATAGCTCTGTTTTCATGGCACCTTGCTTTTTTTCCCCACAAAAGCATGCAAGTTGGAGCTGTTTAAGCTTAAATTCTATTTAGTGCTTGAAATCCAGGATGTGAATCCTATGTGCATTTGTAAAAATAAGAAATTCATGAAGCAGTAGGTGGACCAGAAGGTCTGTTAAAGGTGAACCAGACAGGATCTAAGAAAGTTTTGATCTGATGTCACTTTGTAGCATATGTATCCCTATAGTAAGAGACTCTTCTTTAAATTGAAATGGACTATTTATTTCATTCTAAGCAGTACTCAGCTGTGCCTTATTTTAAATAGAATACATAACAAATTATCAGAATTCCAGATCAATCCCGTCTTGAAATGGAGTTTAGAAGCTCTAAACACAACCAGTTCAAATATCCAAAAATGTGTTTGAGGAAAAAAATTGTATCCATGAAATCACTCTCAGTAAAAATCACTGCAAGCAGAGATTCCTAATCAAAGACCCATCTTTCACCCACAGTTGTCTAGAAATAGTTTTTACTGTAAGACTGAAAGAGAAGAATATCACAAATAAATTTAACAGTAGTTTATGGCTGAGCAGATGCACTATGTAGCTCATGTACCACAACTACTTACAAGGCTATAAAACCTCAAAAGCTTGTTGGCCAGTTTATACATAGATTCTGCAATAAGGAAGAATTCTGTGTGGTAAAGTTGTGTATTTTCAGTATGTACTGAGTTGTCCATATATTGTTGCAAGCTTAGAATTTTATTAGGCACAAAAGAAGAACAGAAAATAAGGACATATGTCATACATGTCAGCTATCTAATACTGTACTTCATCCTAGTAAGTACATACTCTAAAAATAATGACATCCCAGCAATACATGAATCATTCTCTCAGTACATTTTCCTAATCTTAAATCTTTGCTCAGTGAAAGTGAAAACACTTCCAATTTTCTTGTGCAGATTCATAAAGAATGAGGATTAGCAAAGCATCAGTTAAGAAGGTTATACTGTACTTCGTGAGATGTTGTGAATTCAGAAAGGCCCATTTGCCATGCATTGCATAGCTACAAAAGGGGTTTGGCCACAATCACTCAGATGACTGTTAAAAATCCAGTTATAATTCTAGCCATTATTTCATTTTGTCTCAGAAGCATGGCTTCCACATAATAATGTGTCTCTTCAATTTTTTTTGAGAACTGTGAAAATGTTTTATTGAAATTCTGGTTTAAGCATTCATATTAATCATCATAACTAAAATATAGGGAAATATTCAAAAGTGATAGAATGTCACCCTAGAGATTACAGTTCAGTTTTCCTATCATCTATGCAACTTTAGGAAAGGCAAATAACTATTTATTACTGAACAAAATACTCACACCATATATGCTACTACCGAGAGCAAGTGGATGATAATAATAATTGTTATTTTTATGAACATTTAACAAAGTTTTAATAGTTTTCTTGCAAATGACTGTATGTTGAACAGCAGATAAAATTCATTCGGTCTTCACATTCCATGTAAGAAGTCCTATACAACATACAGGTGACAGCAAAAGTAGGCACTATGAGGACCAAACATGGTAAAATACTAAAAACAATTTAGGCAGTTGAAGAAATGACCTGCAGAAGGTTATTAGCTATATTCTTTTACTTGCTGATAGAATCAAAGTTTTAATCAATCTTTTGTAAATTTGAACTGTTTGAATCATCAAATAAGCATATTTGTCTTTAAGATCTCACGTTAGCATGTCATAATTTACTATAGAAAATAAAGAACTTCTGATGAACACATCTGTTGTACCCGCCAAGCTAATATAGACAGCATTTCATACCACAGAATTTGCAAATTTAGCCAAGATTCATTGAAATGTAACAAAGAATCTGTAAAGATGACAACTTGTCAAGAGCAAGATTTCTGCTTTGTCCAGAAGCTGACAAATTCCAGAAATCTGTCTTCTGCTGTCACCATGCAATGACATTGTCTCAGGTCAGAGAGGAGGGAGAGGAGTCTTTGTTTCTGCATGAGCTCAAATATGGATGTAAATGTACATGTACTTCTAGTAAGAACACTGGCAAAAACAGTACACTCAAAACTGTGTGCATGTGTGTGCATTTGCAGAATCAAGATCTGAGGAAGAACAGCATATTTCATGAATCTGAGTCATTAGAGGAATCACATTTTGCCTTCAAACTTCTGTGCCCAAACAGTAAGAAAAAAATTTCTTAAGACATCTGGGAAATAAAAATTCCAAAGGTAATGATGCAAGACATTAATAAACAGCAGAGTATGGGAATAGCATAAAACTAAGATACCATTTTGTTACAGAATCATAGAATGGTTTGGGTTGGAAGGTCATCTATTTTCAACTCCCCTGCCACAGGCAGGGACACCTCCGACTAGACCAGGTTGATCAAAGCCCCATCTAACCTGGTCTTGAACACATCCAGTGATGGAGTATCCACAACTTCCCTGAGCAACCTGTTCCAGTGTCTTATTACCCTCATAATGAAGAACTCCCTAATTTCTAATCTAAGTCTACCCTCCATTTTTTCTTGTTTTCTGACCACCTCACAAAGGAATTTTACAGAAGTGAAGCAGGAAAGTGAGATATCAAGGACATCTAAAGTGGTCTAATGTATATTGCCAAAGAAAAAGAAATATTCTTGATGGGGATATAAAGCAACCACAAGTTCAGAAGTCAATGTGAGAAGAAGCATATCAAGAATCTTTTCTTAAGAAATACCATTCTTAAACACTCCTGGTGGACTTTACCCAAAATCTGACTTTATTCATATCAGTTAGCAGCTTGTAACAAAACATGCCAGTGATACAATCCACCCAACTCTAAGAACAGATGGGTCTTCTTAGGAAAATAGAATATAGCCAAATGTTCCATTTATTATTCACTATATTTTGTGAGGGGGAAAGTTTCAGTTATTCTTTCTGCTTCTGTATTACCAAAATTTAATGTGCCTTAAAAGTGAATAATGTGGTCCTGAAATATGCTCATATCTTTATTTACTTTAGAAGACCACATTTCCCACAATGCAACAAATAAGTATGAAAAATAATAGTAACTTTTCCTGCACTGAGAACATTTTGCTTGTGGAGCTACCATAGATGACTTCTTGTAAAATATATTTTAAAAATCTGAAAAACAGTAGACGCTGACTGAAATTGTCCAAATATTGTCCTATTTGATTTTGGAATGTGCATGGAAGTTCCACGGGGTGACCATACGGTCAGGTTAAAACAATTTGTAAGGTAGTCTACAGATTCTGTAATTTATAGTCCATATATGAACTGGGTATATTGGTTCACCGATATGACCTGTCCATGATGATTTTTTTTTTTTTGGATGATGCAATTAATTCAGTCAGGCAAAAAAGGTTGAACTAACACTGAAACAGCAGATGCATGAGAGCACATATATTATTCTGATGGAAAAAAGGGTTCATTGACAGGGCTTTAAAACTAAATTTGCTTTCATTGTTTACCTCTGTTTAGTCCTATCACCAGTAACTGGCAGGCTGGAAATATGAAACCAAACAACAACAAACAGATAAAGAATCAATTTTTTCTTTCAATTTTATGACTGGTGATGGGTGCTTATTTTTGCTCAGATTAGGTGTTACCTTTATAAAATGCATTCCCTTGGTAAAATAAGGATGTTGTCAGTGACTACAAATTTTTCATTTTGTCAAATGAGTGACAGAGGAAGAACGCTGGTCATGCTTGAATCCTATTCCATCCAAATACTAAATAAAACAGTGTCAGACAGACACATTACTGAGAATATTTTCTATTTTTAAAGTAAAAATGAATAAATTGTGGAGTGTTGGTTAACATCATACAATGAACATACAAAGTCAGCCACTTTTATCTTATCATCCACATTCTTTCCTCACTGTGGAACTGACCTTTCAAAAACAGTCTTTATCCAGGATTTCAGAGACTACACAAACTGGCAGATGCAACAATAGCTATTTTGATTCATGACAGAAATCACTATTATGTCTGTTTGAGACACCATTGTTACAAGCACTGTTAAAGCTAAGAAACCCAAAGAAAAATATAAAAGTCATTACTGGCAGCAAGGCACACTGTCCTAGTGGCTGCTGAGTCAGGTGTAGCGCTGCTGTCCCCGGGCCACCTCAACCATGCTCCCGGTGAAACCACCATCTCAGAAGCCTGCAGTATAGTCACTGCCTTATCTGCT
Source organism: Megaceryle torquata (assembly GCA_024611175.1). NCBI lineage: Eukaryota > Metazoa > Chordata > Aves > Coraciiformes > Cerylidae > Megaceryle > Megaceryle torquata. Next base: position 36,482 of record JANIJG010004788.1, on the reverse strand, counting down.
CCTGTCAAAACACTCTGGGTTAGCATAAATGCAAAAGTAGCCTTTTGGTTGGCTTTTGTTAAAACTGAGACTGTTTTTGGTAGAGCTGAGCTACAGAGAGGAACTATAACACATGCATGTCTGCCATCAGACCAGGGTTGTGGTCCAAGGAGAGAGAGGATGAGCAGCCTGAGGGACATAATTCCTTAGCCTCACTCAGCTGCAACTGTACATCTGACCACATTCTCTCTCAAGTCTGTGAATATTTCAGCTCCATAAATCTTGCTCTTATAAAGGCCAACTTACTTAGGGAGACTGAAGAACTAGGAGCTTGAAAACAATATTTAAATAGAAATAAGTAACTAAAAACTTAAATTACCATTACATTTATATACACTCTTGTGATTTTCTGCTGATTTCTGTATTTCCCTCTGTCTGCTCTTTTTTCCCTTTTTCTTTTTTTTTTTGGTCCAGTGTCAGAAAAGTGAAAAAAGCCTCATCATTCCTGAGATGGGGCACCAATTAGAAGTATTTTTCCACCTCAATGTCACTTTCTCAAAATGCAGATAAAAGAAATTTCCCTTCTAACCCATAAAACCTAGGATCGGGCAGAGACAGGAGATGTAGATTTGGGCCACTTAATGCTAATTTGGATATAAAACTACAGTTTCCTTTCCCTTAGTGATAGGGTCCTAAAATCCCACACAGATATTTTTCAAGAGCAAGTTAAGAAAGGCAACCAAAGCCACAGGGTCATCTACACACCTACTGCTGTTACAATCTGCCAATTCAAATTTCATATGCATTCAGAATTGTGAAAAAGCTGGAATTTCAGATATGTTCCTTCTAGAATGTCTTTTGGTGTATTATTCTTGTGACCCCTATACATAAGTGTCTGCTCTTTCCACATGTGTGTATTACAGGAAATTGCATGCTGCAGTCTTGTATTTCTTCTGCAGATCAATATGCCTGTATTAAAATAGCCCCTACAGAAATTATCTGTAATTATCTAAGTGTGCTAAATTTATAAAACTTAGTAATGATGACCTTGATGCCCCTGAATATAAATTTCTTTCCCCACCATAAAATTCCACTGGGAATTTTAAAATTTGATCATAATTCTGCAACCAGCTTCATAACTTTCTGCATCTACCTTATAAACATGCTTTATTGCCTTTAAACTTGAATTATAATTCCATAAAAGACCCTACATAAAGCTGGTGCTGAATAATAGAGGAATTTTTGTTCTGTTTTCCAAGATCTTATTCTTCTTTTTAATCTTTCTTTTATATACTATGTGAATTCTGATTGCAAACATTAGGAATTCAAGTTTTCCTTTAAATGTGTAGCCTGATTAAGAATAAATACATTGTTGTTTTCTTCATGTTGTTCTGAATGAATCCAAATGTTCTATCAGCTAAATCTGATGAGTAACACAGATGTTCTGAACTTTCAATTAATATCTCAGGTGCCTGCTGAACTGCAAACAAATTCATTTGATGCACCATAACCCCAGTGGAATAAAATCTTCCCTGATAAATATATTATTCAAAGTCAAAACATAACTTTCTAATTTCAGCTGAGGACACTATAAAATGTCTATGACAATGAGCTGAAAATTAATAAAATATCTGTTGCAGAGATTCACTTCTGTTTTCTGAATTTGGAGGTTGCTAGGTGATGAAAATTAAGTTGATTGAATCAACAGAAAATGCTTATGGGGAACTATGAAATGGATTGCAGGGTACAATTCTTTGAACATGAATTAGCATATTGTTATGAAAAAGAAGGCATTTTATAGAATTACTGGGCTGAAGATTTGATAAGGAATTACTAGAAGAAGACATGAGCATGAAAATTATTCTGGAGGCACTTAATGGTTGGTAATGAAAAGCAATAAATAACTGAGAATAAAAGAAAAGAAGAATCCTGGAGATGTAGGAAATCAAACAGCCTGGCTGATTTTTAGGTCTAGAAAAACTGTAACTGAAACCTGTTTTGATGTGATTAAGGTAAAGCGCTGTTGAGAATATGTGCTTATGCAGGTATAGTCAAAGGCAAAAGAACATGCCTACATTTCCCAGTCTAAAAAGCTTAATCAGCTTCCCTAGCTAATTAGAGGATCCTTACAATACTTCTTGAAAAGAAGAATACAGTCTCAGTGGCAGAGACCAATATCATACACCAAACCATCATTAGCAGAAGCAAAGCACACAGTATATTTCCCAGGCGCTATAACATGAAACTCCTAAAAGAATCACTATGTTTTGGTTAATTTTACAAATACTAAAATCTAACCAGATCAGTCTAATGATCAAGCCTCACTGCTATATTCTGAAGGAGTTAGCAGCATATTTATTACCACCTTTCTAAAGTAATACTGCCTTGGGTATATTGGTTTTGTCTTAAAGGTTACATTTCCTTAAAGCAAAGAACAGCCATGCAAAGCTATTGAGGGATTAAGGAAAATCAAGCCACACGGAAGACTGCTGGAGACTGTGGAACAAAACAGATGTAGGAATAATTGCAAATGAAATGCAAAATTGTTTGTAGCAATTTCCCTTTAACCTTGGGCACCATTATAGGGAACAATTTGGGAATAAAAGGAAAACAATGGACAAATTCGAATTCTGCTTTAGCAAAATCAGACAGAAAATGCAGTATGTAGATGGAAAACTAATCAGATGTCAGCTATTATATAACAAGCATTAGTGAGACAGACAATATTGAAACTCAGATACTGTGACATGCAGGATAAATAAGCAGGGTTCTCATTCTCCATTTACTGAAGCACTGCAATAGTGGCAAAGACCATGGACATGGGTTACTTTTAATGTTTCTACCAATGAGACAGATGTTGCTGATCTCTTTGGCACAGCTCAAGTCTTCTTGGTGGTTGTCTCTTGAAGGAAAATCTGGCTCAATTGCTTATTTTCTCCCTTTTTCCTGATGAACTCTGCTTGGAGTCTTGACTTTCTCTGGGGTTTCTTTATACATAGCTTAACTTCAGAATAGCACTGCCTCCCAGAAATGTGCTTTTGCCTTTGTTATCTCCATCAGTCTTTGGTAGGTTTTTGGGCCTCCCATTGGCTATTACTAAGATCAGACTGAAAGAGCTCCTGCATTTCAGATGTCCTTTTCTTTTTGTCTAGCTTCTTTCAGATTATTTGTGTGCACTGTCAAAGTAGTTTATAACAACAGACTTAAAATACTTGCCCATGCAGTCACTAACTATTTGTTAACCCTAGGGAAATTTCACGCCAACAATTAAGCACAGTTCCACTCCACTGACATTAGCAACATTGAGAATTTAGCACAGTTAGGGTCTTTTTGAGAGTATGGGTCACAGTATAAAGCAAATCAGAAGCTATGTAAATGCAGTTTGCATGTTAACAAACCCAAACAACCAGTCCCAGGGCTGAGATGTTATGTTCTGCCTCTCTGCAGGACTTATTAGCTGGGGGCAAGCCCAGTGCTAAACTGCATCTACCTGGTTTCCAGAGAGCTAGTAAGGAAAAGCCTTCAGCTTTCTGAAAAACACCAACTTTCTGAGAAACACCAGGCAAATACTCTGTTGAATAAAGTCTGTGCTCTAAGAGATGCCTAGGTTAGCTCAGAATTCCCAGCATTGATCTTGCTTCCAGACATCTGGCAATGCCAGAGATTTCCTTGAAAAATTATCACAGTCTGAACATGGCTTAGAGCAGGTGGCTAAACCAACTTTCTTGAATGACAAAAACTTGTTGTGGAGAGAAATAGTAAAGACGGGAAGGGGAAGGGCTTCCCAGTCCTCAGAGCCTCTTCTCAGAAAAGAGTTTGCTAGCTGTGTAAAGATAATAAGTAATTTGTAATTCGTCAGAACCACAAAATAAAACATTTCTGGTGTCCAATAAGCCAATTTTGGTAAAGGCAACTTTGCACTTTTAAGATCTTTATATAAAATCAAAAAGGGATTGTATTTCTATAAGATTTTTGTATACAATGGATATGAATATACAGTGATATTACTGGCCACTTAATTCATTCCATCAAAAAGGGACAGATCTCCCATGATAAATAAATCCCACTTCCCAACTAAAAACTGACAATATCATCTCTAGGCCATTCTTTCCTGACATAATCCTCTTGCTATAACCAATTAAAGGACTCTCAAAGATGTAGGTTCAGAAAAAGGTCTGCCATTAAAGACTCTCACTAGAAGAACAAGGGTCTTGGCATTAGCTGGTCTTGGGAAGGGAGAAACATTATCAGATTATTAACATGTCATATGAATCAGAAGACCAAATATAAGCCCATCTGTGTTACTACAAATACTGTTTTAATATCTACTTCAGAGAACAGTCAGCTCAATATTGTTCTAACCTTATGAAGATCTTGTCTTTTTAATATCATTTCAGTCTGACAAAGAATTACACTTCAGTTCAGAAATATGCAGAATCACAGAGCAGTTGAGCCTGGAAGACACCTCTGGAGATTATCTAGCTCAAACCTCCAGCTCAGAGCAGTGTCAGCTCCAAGGTGTCACTCGGGACTGCATGCAGATGTGTTGTAAATACCTCCACAGCTGGAGACTCTACAGCCTCTCTGGGAAAACTTCCAGCTAGACTGTCATGGTATTTTTTTTTTCCTTAGTCTTGAATGGAATTTCAGTTGTGTTTTGATTTGTGCCCATTACCTCTTGTCCTTTCACTGGACACTCCTAAGAAGAATCTGGCTCCATCTTCTTCACTCCTTCCATCAGACATCTATACACTCTGGCAAGATTCCCTCCCCTCTGAGCCTTCTTTTCTTCAGACTGAATAGTGACAGTGAAGTACCTGGCTCTCCTTCATCCACTGAGATAGTCATCTCATTGTAGAATCACAGAATTATTCTGGTTAGGAGAGACCTTTAAGATCATCAATTCCAACCACTAACCCAGCACTGCCAGATCACCACTAAAGCATGTTCCTCAGCACCACACAAACACATCTTTTAAATATCTCCAGGGATGGTGACTCCACCATTTCACCGGGCAGCCTGTTCCACTGCTTTACAACCCTTTCTGTGAATAATTTTTTTGTCATATCTAATGTAAACATCACCTGGCAAAACTTGAGGCTGTTTCCTCTTGTCCAGACTGACCTCTACCATGCTACAGCCACCTCTTCTCAGGTAGCTGTAGAGAGTAATAAGGTCTCCCCTGAGCCTCCTTTTCTCCAGGCTAAACAACCCCAGTTCCCTCATCCACTCCTCATAAGACTTTTTCTCCAGACCCATCACCAGATTCAAGGCCCTTCTCTGTACACAGTCCAGCACCTCAATGCCCTTCTTGTAGTCAGGGACCCAAAACTGAACACAGTATTTGAGGTCCAGCCTCACCAGTGCCCAGTACAGGTGGATGATCCCTGCCCTAGTCCTGCTGGCCACACTGTTTCTGATACAAGCCAGGATTCCATTGGCCTTCTTGGATACCTGGGCACACTGCTGGCTCATCATCAGTCAGTTGTTGACCAATACCCCCAGGTCTTTTCCTGCTGGGCAGCTTTCCAGCCACTCAGCCCCAACCCTGTAGTGTTTCAGGGAGTTGTTATGACCCAAGTGCAGGACCTGGCACTTTGCCTTGTTGAAGCTCATAGCACTGGGCTTGGCCCATCAATCCAGCTTGTCCAGATCCCTCTCTAGAGCCTCCCTATCTTCAAGCAGATCAGCATACCTGCCCAACTTGGTGTCATTGGCAAACTTACTGAGGGGTGCACTAGATCCCCTCATCCAGATCATTGATAGATATTAAAAAGAACAGGCCCCAGCACTGAGCCCTGGGGAACACCACTTGTGACCAGCCACCAATTGGATTTAACTCCATTCACCAACACTCTATGGGCCTGGCTATCCGGACAATTTTTTTATCCAGTGAAGCATTATCCCACCCAATCCACGAGAAGACAATTTCTCCAGGAGAATGCTGTGGGAAATGGTGTAATAAACTTTACTAAAGTCTAGATAAAAAATATTTTTCCCCCCATCCACTAGAGGGTCACCTGGTCATAGAAGAAGATACAGTTAGTCAGGCATGACCTGCCTTTCATAAACCCATGCTGACTGGGCCTGATCACTTAGAAGACTACCAATTTGACCAAGCACTGACCTAAAATAGTTGTATTTCATGAGAGATATCAGGATAACAAATATAATTAGCATTACTATCATGGACTTCTATCAATTTAACTGCTGTAGGCTGAGCTATGATTTAGCCTCACAATTAACCTGCTCTATCCAGTACTACCCAGTATGAGGTTAGCAAATTCTGGACAAAAAGACAGCTGAATAGTGATATCAAAATTCAACTTCAGTTAAGGTCTACACTCATTTATCATAAAGATTCTGAGTATAACCTGTTGCAAGGAAGCTGTTTTCTTAGCAGTTTCTCTACTGGATTTTATTTGAACCATGATCAGAAAAGTGATTAATTTGTTCATATCAGATACCATGTAAGTACAATTAAGGAAAGACAATATATGGTCATATGGGAGTTGAAATTGCAGCCACAGATTCATTTATTTCTAATAATTCATTAGAACTAGGCAAGATTAAATTCAAGACATCAGTATAAAGCAGTGATATTACTGTCCCTTAATAGGTTATGTCTGTCACAGTTTGTATAATCTTGTTTTTAACAGACTTACTGTTCCATGAAGTTCACTGTTTTGAATAGGGAGTTTTGTGTGACATTTTCATATGGACCTAACAGCTGGCCTTTCGTATTCAGGAAAGCTAGCACCACAACAATAGCACCTTGTCCTTTCTCAGGTTACTGTTCTAAAGGGTGGTAGCAATACCTACTTCTGCCTGCTTTATAGTTCTGTCAAATAATGTTTTCTGAACGGGATAGTAAAATCAATTGATAGCACTAAAGAATTTTATTTTCTCTCACAAATATACTTATTTAGTCACAGTTTCAAAAAAAAAAGTCTTCAACCTATAATACATACAGCTGAGACCAGCATGGCACTCTGAAAACACCTTTGTAAAGGATCTGGAGCAGAAAGTTGACTGAGAGATATATGCCAAACTAACAAATGAGGTCTCAGTTGTACAGGTTTGTACTTCGTATTTGTAAAAGACCACTTCAAATATTAGACCCTGAGTACAGTAAATGTTTTTAAGATCAGCTCAATGCTTGTTTTAATAAAGCCACATTCCACACAAAATATTATGAGGTAATCTAAGATGGCTTTTAAGTTACAATGCCATGTTATTGTAGTAGCATAATAATTGTGCATTATAATATGATTTTGGGTTAATACAGGCAATAAAATAAAATACATTTTTTTTTGTTGTTGTTTTGAACACATAAACATAACATCATAATTTCAGAATAATCACCAAAATGAGTAGCATGCAAACACAGATTCACACAGAATTTCCTAGATTGGAAAAGACCTTTAAGATCATCTAGTCCAATCATTAACTTAACACTGAGAAGATATTTACTAAACCATATCCGTTAGCACTACATCTACACGACTCTTAAATACCTCTAGGAATGGGGATTCGACTAATTCCCTGGGCAAGATATTCCAGTGCCTGATAACCCATTTGGTAAATAAATTTCTCCTCATATCTAATCTAAACAAAACACTATGGGAGTCAAGAGTACATAAACTAGTTGAGAAGTTAGAATAATTTATTGCTAACTTTTTGTGATTAACAATATTGACTTTATTACTAATGAAACTTAGAAAACTTTGATTTTTTGCATAAGAAAAATAAAATTCAAGCATTTAAGTACTAACAAAAATGTCAAAGGTTTACATTTTTTAGTATGTAAAGGCTAAAGCTGAATAATAGCATTTTCAAAATTTTGCAGTAATGTTTAAAATTCTACTTTGGGGGAATATTTTTAATATGTTTTTACAGATCTTCAGTTGGAAATCTTGCTCATTCTATTTTCATCGAGTACATACTTTTTATGGAACTACAGTGCTTCAATATCAGATTGTTAACCTATAATTCCAAGTTCATATCATGTTGAATCCATTTTGTAAGTATCTAAACAATTTAATGTAAATCATATTGAATTTAACAACTAAAGACATTTTGAAATGAGAAGAAGTTGTCCTCTAATGTAAATGAGTTAGCAAACATATAAAAAATACAAGGAAATACACACATATCACACCCAACCAACTTCTTCTGATCATCATATATGATGGTGCCTAGACAATTAAAACTGTCAAATTGTCCACTCGTAATTTTTATGAGTAAGTCATAAGTCATTATTTTGTTTAAATTAACAATTCACAATTAAACTTGGACATTCCAACCTATGTGTAACTATAAAACCACCACAAGTGGTACCCATTCTTACTTCAGGAAATCCTGTGAGAGTTTTGCTGTTGAGCTCAACTGCAAAGTCATACCTCTAGTAAAGTTTAAAATTAAAAACATGAAAGCAAATCCTGGAATCCCATTTTATAGTTGGAAGTCTTGTACACAAAGGAAATAACTTATATCCTTCCAGACTTCTACAGGAAGCCTGTAGCAAATCCAGAAAAATATCTATATCTATCACATGAAATGTATCTAATAATAAGAAAAGTAATCCACTGTCCTTAATCACAAAATTACATCTTTCTTAATTTTTCTATGTTTATCCCTAAGTAAATATTACATGTTATTTAAGTTAAAAGTTTTTATACCAGATTGTCTAGCTTTTCAGTTCAAGATAATAGTATGGTTAAACAAAAGCATTACTTTTCTAAATTAAAGCATTTTCTAGTAATACTCAGGCACTCAGGAATCAGATTCATAATTTGTAAATATTTTGACAGTAACTAGATATTCAAAGCAGCAACAAAAATTTTGATAGGAATTATGCAGAATTCATCAGAATGTCTCAACACCTTTGTTACTTCTTGAAAAAACAATACTAATTTGGTGATCACAGACACAAGCACAACAAAATGGTTTGCAGACAATTAATAGACTGAATATATTTTACAAAAATATTGCACAAATAAATATAAAAAATATACCTGAAGAAGGGGGTCATACAGACTCTGTTCATGGAATGATGCAATATAATTATAATTTGATTTCCTAACTGAACTTTAAAAAATTGTCATCAAAATGAAAAGAGTAATTAATAAAAAAAAAATGGGTTTAGCCCTGTTGTCACTGCAGTAACAATAATTCTGTCAGTAATTAGGGTACATTTGACATAAATCACTGCACTTAAGTCCCCTCACCACAGATATCACAAGTTGTGTCAGTTAGTAGGTACTATATGCATTCACTTTACTGCCTCACTTCTAGGGTGACTGAAAGAAGAAAAATTGTCAGATGAGACTGAAAATTCTTCTTTCTTCAGTACTTCAGGGCTAAAAAGGCCAAGGTGAGGGCATGAGTTTGATCATCACTTAAAGCTATGTTACAGCTAGTAGAGACTTTACATGATCTCTGCATGTAGCTTCTTAGTCATGCACAATTCACTATTGCAGTGTGTACATCAGTACTTAAACTTACCAAGGTATTGAAGTTTCTGATTAGGCTAGTAAGTACTTAGTTCTCAATTTGATTATTGTTAACTATAAAGAATACAGTGGAAAGCCGAAGTTTTAGGTATCAATTTACCACCTAGAGAATCAGAAGATATTTTTTTATCAAAAGCAGCTTGAACTAAACCCATGAAATGTATACGGTTCTTCACAAAGGAAAAATTTTTACTCCATAAAGTTGTGACATTCAGATTTTCAGCCAAGGCAAAACCCAAGAAACTTTTGGGTGGCACCATAATGAACTATTTGAGGCCTGGTTTCCATGAGGTGAATGACACTGGAAGTCACACATACAAGTTATTAAAAACAAAATTACCACAATTAACCATTTAAAAAAAAATCGATAACAGAGTCTCCCACTCTTCCCCTCATTAGTGCTTGATGAGGGTATTAAAATATTCTTCAGTGTTTGCTTTTTTTGCTTGTTAGCACTGGTAGGTATTTAGACAGCAGAAAATACATTGCCTTCACAAACATTTCATGATCTCTTCTAAGTGGATGATGGAGTTCAACTTGAAGTTCAAGTTCAACATTAGACAAAATGGATTCACTCATCTCTTCCTTCATACTTTCTGGCAAATATTGCTTCAAGAACTGCAGCAAATTGTAAATATATACCTGTGTGTTCACACGTGAATGCCATATTCAGGATTAAATAATATATGACTTGAAAATATATTATTTACTTCAGGAAACACAATGTGATTCATGCAATCAGACCCAGTATGCTGAAGCTTGTAACAGAGCAGCTGAAAATTCAGGAGAAAGAAAAATAGTAACCACAAAACTACAAACCAAACCACTTCTATTCCTGAAACTTTAAGATAAAATAATTAGACTTTCATGAAAGAAATCCAGGCACCAAGAGATAAAAAAGTGAAGAAAATATTCATTCCATTTTTAGTTTGCTATAATAAGTAAATATAACATTGTTTTTTCCAGTTTACCTAGCTTCAGTTTAAAATTATTTATTCTTCTTACTTTTTTTTTTTCTGCAATATATCCTACACATGAAAGTATTAACACACTGTAATCACAAGTTTTTTATCTATTTATTTCATTTTGTGCATTTCTCTGAGCACTTCTTGGAAGTTACTCATAGGTCTTATTTTTCTGAAATTTTTCTCCATAGTCATCAAAAGCTGTGTCCCAAAACCAGATGAGTACTCCAATACTGTTAAAATCACTGCCCTACACAAGGATAGAAAAAGGAGGCCTTTTTTTTGTTTCCTCAGTGCTTCCTTGGTTCTACAACCATAAATCACATTACAGCCTCATTTGCCATAACATCACACACAGAGAATACGCTGAATTATTTATCTACTCTCATCACAATCTTTTTCATATTGTCTCCTCGAAGAAGCCTCTTTTTTCTGCTCCTGTTCCTTCATGTAGGCATTACCTGGATTATTTGTTACTATGTATATAATTTTGTGTGAAAATATGCTTTTTTTTCTTTCAATAGGTTTAAATTACCTCTCAGTCTAAACAGTTCCTTAACCTTGATAGTTTAGCTGTCCACCAAGCTTTATAAGTGACTCTTAAGTGATTTTATATTTACTTTGGACTACTGGAGGAATACTGAAAAATGTTAGGCTTTATTATTTATCTCTTCAAGATTCTGCTAAAAAACACCTCCAGTGACAACTACTTTTGAGATCTGTCAGCTGGCTAGCTCTTAATTCATTTCACATGAGCTTTATAGGTATGAATAGTGTTATTTTCCTATCACAATGTCTAAGGCAACTATATTATACACAGTTACTTTTATCCATCAAAAGTGCAATCTCAAAGACTGAAAATAAGTTTACATCACAAAACAGACTTTGCACATAATGTATTGAGTATTTTTTACATTCTTTGGTGCTTTATCAGTTTGGGATTGGTTTTTGTGGGTTGTTTTTTTCTTTTTACTAGAAGCCTTTCATGTGGTTGCCATGCTTGCCTTTCCTGAAAAAAGGCACAAACGCTTTTTGGGGCTACCTCAGCATATCTATGTCAGCACATATATTAGAAATTGAAAAAATTAATTACGATACACACACACATAATATCACAGCTTTCCAAATACAAATCAAGTTTTCTTATTAGGGAATACCTGTGCCTTTTTTACATTGCTACTCAAAGGTGCATCATCTCCATACATAAGTGTCTGGCTAATGACCCAGTAGGATCTGTCTTCCAAATATAGTTCAAACCCCTCCCCTCCAAATGCTATTTTATTGATTTTCATTAAGAGCCAAGGATTTATTTCCTGATATCTCCAGCTTGTCTTGTCAAATTTCTACAATTTCAAACTTTTACATTTTACTACATCTTCTTTTGTTACCTCCTCTTTTCTTTGACCACATAATACTTTTTAATAGCTATTTGTTGCCTTCATTTCACCACTTGTGTTGTTCAGTGGATTGTACTGTACGGTGAAGAAATAGGCAGGCTTACCTAAGGCCACAGAAAAGAGGAATGTCCCTATAAGTGGGAAAAGAACACAGGTCTTGAATCTGAAACTGGTACTTCAGAGGAAAGGCTTCACCTCTGTACAAAGATATTTGAAATCTACTAGTGCTAAGTGTGATGTAATGATGAATTTTCTCACTCTAGTTTAACTAAAGCATTTATCCTGGACTGTGGAGTTGTGACCTACCAAGCGTGCTCAATATCCATTCACATCTTATTTTTTCCTTTCTCTCAATTTTTCTCTCAAAAGTTTTCTTAGCTTTGAAATATTACAATTCTTGAAACCCAGTACTTTTATAATAGTTATTACAAGCTTTCCCCAGGGGACATCTATAAAAAGAATCCCTATTAATAATAAATTGATGCTTTAAAAGGGTATCTTATCCTGTTCTGTAGTTTGATTTTACCAGCATAGAATAGACCCCTTCCTGCATTTTTTGTTGAACTGCGCTGGTTAACACATTAACTATAGGCATTCAAAATGTAGCACTGCTGAGTATCCAGCAGCCTTAAATCAGGTAATGATTACTTGAATATAGAAGGTCTCTTTCTCACACACACAAGCATATATTCTAAATTCCTGAATATGGTAAAACAGTTTACAGTATTCTCATCATGTGAATTGCCCCAATCATTATTTTGGATAATACCACTTACATAAAATGTTTCATACCACTGAAAATTTCTACTTCTATTTTTTTTTTCTTTTAACATTTAGCCTTGATAACAAAGGAAATTAGAAACTTGCTTTCTTCACAATTTTGTCAGCTTGAGTGTATATGGGATTTGTTTATTTAATGTTTTCTAGGATGCTTCTGCTTTCCTGTCACTGAGATCAGTATCTCCTATGTGAATATGCTGACCTGCTCATTCGCTTGTCTTTCTTGTGAAAACACAGTACCTCCCCCAACACATGTACATTAAACACACAACAGTTCATCTCTTGTATTTTCTGCCATCTGTCTCCTGTTTATGAAACCATAAGGACATCTGCAAAGACACTTCATATTTTTCTCCTGTGCTGTTGTCTTTTGAGCTCACATTGGAAGAGTTTTTTAAAGTATGCAGTTCCATGTGATTCCATATCTTAGTTACAATAGATATCCTATATAAAATTCTGTAAAATTACTTTATATTTCTGGTGAACCTTGCTGTTATGATTTCCATTACATGAAGATAGAACAAATTGTGGTTTGTTTTTTTTTTTTTTTTAATGACTTTTTTTCTCTATTTGTAATACAGAGTTCTTGATGAGTTAGCACCCGATTCTTCATGCCAAATAATGTTCACTAAATATGGTCCCTGTAATTCTGTGTTTTGTCCTTCCAAAACAGCTATCTCACTACATGACTCACCAAATCTATGATAAAAATGTAAAATTCCTAGCTATATAGAAAGCCTCCAACCTCTCCTTAGCAGTTGATTATCAAATCAGCAATCTGTTTCACTTTCTTTGCAGTGTTTCTGGCAGGGATCTCAAATTATGTCATCTCAAGAAAAACTCTGTTTTCTCATATAATGTATTGATATTTTTATTCCAGATTACTAAACCTCTCCTTCACAATTATAAAATTATACTTAATGCTGCTGCAATCTCTTTTTTTTTTTTTTTTTTTTTTTCTCATGTTGAAGTATTTTAAGGATGAGGGCTTCATCAATACATAGGTTAGGGGTTGATTCCTTACAGAGACATGGAGACATGAAGTAGGAAGCAGAGCAGAAAACACAACCTGTCCAAGGCAGCTTAGTCATTGCACTTGATTACTCATTTTCTTCTTCTGTTACCTGCTGCAAGGCCATCTGTTAGTGGAAAGAACTCTACTCTGTTTCTCCAAATTTGCTCAAAATCCATTATTTACCATTCTGTTCGAGCAGTTTGCTGGGAGTACTTGTACACATAAAGTTGATTGTGTTCTTACACATTTGCCTGAATAAGGTCTAATGTTTGCCAAGAAGATTAAGAAGTTACTGGTGTTGTCATTCTTGAATGTATAAAAACATTATAAAACTCCCACAAATAAAACAATGTTAAAAAAATTACCTTCTTCCTCCATTTTTTCCCCAGACATTGAGGTATTTTTTGCTGAATATATCTGATGAAATAAAAAAGCTACAACTGTTAGTCACTTCAGCAAATAATTCAGGACATGTGTTTATTTTAGCTACTCACCTCACTTGGGCCATGTAGGGACAGATGGTGTTCATGTTTAAGCTTTACAATGCCACACATTTTAGCTTTGCAGTACGTTGAACCAAACTTCTGTTAATACTGAAGTAATGATTTAACTCTTAATCCAATATTTTCATTTGCTTGAGTAATAACGTTTGGTATTTATAAGACTGTTGGCCAAAAACTAAATCATGATAATAACTTTCCCCATAAAGCTCAGCACAGCAAATCTTTATTACAATAGATATAACATTATACAGTTTTACTGACATAAAGAATTCATATTTCATTAGACAAACGCTTTACCACTCAGAGCTATTCTAAATTTTCATTGGTTTTACCCTTGCAACTAAGATCTTCTAGTACAAAGAAACAACTTGATTCACAGTTACTTAATTTTCTGTATCTGACCAACTGAAAATAATGGGCTTATAGACAGAAATGCAGTATCTATTTGTGTGGTTTGGTGTTTAAATGACATATGAGGAACAGTATTATTTGCTTACTGAGAGCTTTCTCTCCATAAATATTGTTATAAATAGGGAAAAAGTATTTAAATTTAATCTGCTTTTGTAAGATAATATATATTTGCAGTTAAATTACTGTGAAATAGGGAGAGACCAAACACATTAGGTTAAACATTGCACTCCAAGACAGTTTTTATAACTTTACATGCTATGTGTGTTAAAATGGGAATTTCAAAAGGCAAATGTTGAATTTGATATTTTTTTTCCATCCAAAGAGTATTTTTTCTTGATAACTTGATTTTATCTGGTATTTTATTGAACCAAATTAGAATCCAACTTATGTACTGTTCCTAAATGAGTAAACTGTGTTGGATTTTTCCTCCTCCTCATCAAAATTCCTTCTAAAAAACTATGTTTCTCAATTTTGCGGTTTTTGATCCACCTTGTGCTATTCTTCATACCTGTGTTTGAACTAATGTATCTTCTGCTTTTCAGCTCCCCAACTTAGTCCATTTTAAGTGAGAAACTGCAGTATTTCTTCTAAGGAAAATGGTGTCTATTCACTTCTCATTTGTCCTATGGACTATGTTTTATAGTATTCATACACTAGACTCAAGAATTGCTGAAGCAACTATTTGAAAAAATTAATTTCTATCTAATAATGAGGCATGAATTTAAAATAATGGTGATTACAGAAGATTGTTTGAATGTCCTATAAAAGGAATATTTTAATGTAACAACAGAGGTAAAATAATGGTATGACAAGTAGTTTCTCATTGTTCTTAATAACTAACCAGAGAGTTTAGATGCATCAAGGCATCATCCTGTAAAATCAGGGAAACACTAAAAACTGGAATATAAAAGATATTTACTCAAGAGACAGTTCAGCTGTACATTAAACCACTTCCAACTCAAAGGTAAGACAGATACAAGACTCTAATCATCTGTTTCTACATATGTGCAGGGTTTTGGGTATTCACAAGAGTTTTTGATCCTCATCTGTGTTGACTAGTTTATATGCTACATTTGACTTTCTAAACTTTTGTTGTACTTTTTAAGCACCCTAATGAAATTCAGTCTTGGGAAGCTTCCTCATTTTTTTAGAGTAGCAAGCTCACTGAAGCCTTCCACTCAGCAAACTTACTGCTTCGAGTATACGAAGTCCAACATCTAATTCAGGTTTAAATTTAAATTGGCTTCCTTTTGATGATGGGAAAAGTCTATTCCAATTTTCATTGTTCACTAACAACAGAGGTGAATATTTTCCTATATGATAAATCTAAAATTTCATTAGATGAAAAGGGTAGATTGAGCCACTTTCAGAAGGATGCAGACTTTTCACTATATCTTCATGCTAGGAAAAGAAGTAGCGAGATTAAAAAAAAAAATAATAAAAAGTGTTGACATTCAAGATTATAGTAGTGGTTTGGGTTTAAATTAAAGAAGACATAGGGTTCCAACTGTCAGCTTTCATTCAAGATCCTTTCAGAGATGATTAAATTATTTTTAAATTGTAATACTACAATATTGACCAAAAGCAGAGCATCTGGCAAAAGAGTTCAGGATTCAAATTTGTCATTAGACTCCAAACAGCCACAGACAGGCTGTTCATTGGTATAACAAACCAAATATCATGATTTTTATAAGATCACTATTCCTCTCTTCACTAGATTGTAGGGTTCACCCTCATTATAATGACTTTCACAATAATAGTAAAAGAAATCAGAAACTATAATCTAGTTGGTGACTACTATCCATTCCAAACTTTCTGAGATTTTCCTTTAATATTAACATATTCTGTAAATTTCTCCTTCCTTTATATTTTATCTTTCCTTTGTCTCCAACACTCTGACCATATATAAGGCTCTATAAAAACTTGCTTTAGATTCTCCTTGTCATTGCAGCTTTTTCTTTTTTCAGATCTAACATACCTGAACAATTTGTCTGTTCCAACTGTCTGAAGATATCCTTCCTTGAAAACAAGATTCCATTATTAGGTCTAACACGCAAGAAGGAAGAAAAATGTTTTCACTTTTTACTTCCTCGGTTTCCTTTATTGTCTTCAACTGTCTTTGCTTTCACAATTCTGCATTGACTGGTATGTCTATATTTTTAACAACTTTATTTTTCCTGTCCCAGACTCATTCACTGGCAACACTGGAGGCCAAGTTGTTCTTAAAACCTTTGACCAAAACCTCCCAAATCTTATATATGAACTCAGTCTTCCTTTCAGCCTCACATCTGTTCTTCACATCCAGCCACCATCCCAGCATGAAAGAACATCAGTTGCTATCCTTAAACACTGACATGTCTATTTCTCCATCATGGTAATTTTTCTTTCATAAGCATGAGAACCTTATAATATAGCTTTGGTTTGTGGGTTTTTTTTGTTTGTTTGTGTTTTAGTTTTTTGGTTGGTTGGGGGTTTTTTTGTTGGTTTGGTTTGTGGTTTGGTTGGTTTTTTGTTTGGTTGGTTTTATTTTATTTTTTATTTCAGCCAGTCTTCATATCCATGTTGTGAAGATATTCAGGCAAAGATTTTTATCTAACATTGCCTATTTAGGTTTTGAATAAGTAAAAATTTTATAAAGATGTTACGAGTTGTATTTATTGACTCACATCAAAGTTCCATTGCTGGATGAATAACAGACAAATAGGCAGGAGCAATTTGAGGAAAGCAAGCTAGTAAAAGGTTAAGAAGTAGGAAGAATATAGAGAAAAAAGAAAGGGATAAATGTGGTTTCAATTCTATTAATTTCATCCTCTCCTCTGTTGCATTTAAAATAAATGTATGGTAATATAGACGTATATAGATGTATATATATGTAAATATTTATATATTTAATGGTTTACATGATGCATTCAAACTCTGCTATCAAAATAAATTCTGAATAATCTTGAAATTTTTGCGATACTGAAATACTTGTTTTTTCACCCCCTGTCACATCACCACCAGCACAAGCTTTTCAATGCAAAGTTTCCTATGTGTTTTATCATAGTAAAAGACAGATATGTTCAAGACCAGGTGGGATGGGGTTTTAAGCAGCCTGGTCTAGTGCGAGGTGTCCCACTGCCTATGGCATCAGAGTTGTAACTAGGTGATCTTTAAGGTCCCTTCCAACTCAAACCATTCTATGATTTTATAATTCAATGCATCCTGACACACAGGACATATCGTGGTCTGGTAGGATAGATGACAATCACTGGCTCCAGACAAATAGAACAGGAAGTTCCCCTATCTCAGTGTGTGAAAAAGTACTAGGTGTGCTTCTGGGTTAAAAATATATATATAGATATAGATATAGATATATAGATGTAGTATGTATCTATAATGAGTTAAGACCCTTAATTTTGTTGTGTATGTCTATTCTATTCAAAGCTTCTCTGCTGAGATTTTCCTACTTTTAAGCTCTCTGAAGTTATACTAATTCCTCTAAAGGAGTAGCACACATAGATAGTTTATAACTATAAGCCTTCTACCTATGTATAGCTAACATATACCTATACTTACACTTTATAAGCCACAATTAAGTCATCTTGAGCTTCTTTATAGTATATATATATATAAGTTAACTAACCTTATTTTGACACATTACATGAGTATCCAGATGTATTTTTATATGAAAGTTTTTATTATTAACTCCCTGCAAGTTATAATCCTTTTGGATTTCTGATGTTTGAAACCCAAGATCCATAGCAGCATACTAACCTACGATCACTTTCATTTAGTTGACTCCTTTCTAATTATTTTTAGAGTTTTGTTGGATTTAATTTTATGCATCCTAGTTCAGTCCATAAAATTAAAACATTAATAACTGTCTCTGTTTAGCCACATGAACTCTTTTTTAAATGAAGTTGTTCATTAAATCACTTGCATATTACCTGGCATGTTACTGTGAAAGAAAGACTCATTCATATATGATAGTGCTCATCCTATTATGCCTGAGGCTTTTGTCAGCACTTAATTTGCAAATTCTACTTTTACTAGTATATAGCTCAGCTGTATAATCTTTCTGTGGGCTGAAACTTGACAAAGAATATCTCCACTCCAGAGTCCATTTGAGCACCAAATTTCAAATAAATTCAGGTTTACCATTTCTATAAACTTTTTGCACACACATGACACATTGGACTGTATCCTTTTCAGCTTTCACAAGCTTAGCAGGGTTTGGTCTTTGAATAAAAGACATCCTTGGAAAATCCATGCACCAGAAGAATAATATTGGTTATTCAAGATGCATAGATCCTTTCAAGCTGGTAGAGAGTTTATACTGTCTTGATATCAACAGGGCAGCTACTGCTATACCTGACACTTCTGGATTTAGAAATATCTAAATATTACCTACTTTTGATGACAACTCAAGATGTTTGTTACTTTTAAGATCATACTGTGGCAAAATATTGAAATTCACTGTTAAATAATTTGCCTGCAAGTAAAATATATCTTTTTATACAGACACACACATAATGTACAATTACAGCTGGTCAAATGCAGATCATTATGGATTAAAGTTCTATTTAAAGTTCTATTTTCATATAAAAATCACATGATCTCAAAATAAACTAAAATTTGATTACCCCAAAAATCTGAGTCTTTTCATCTATTATCAACATACAATCAAGTTCTTTGATCAACATGGTCACAAAACATAGCACTCCAAAGAATGCCTCATTTTATTTATTTTTTTCTTTTATTTCAAACATGGAAAGATATAAATCCTACTTTCAGAAGAAATAATATCTATAGACAAGTTTGCAGTTTTTGTAGGAAAGTAACTTCAATTCTTTATTTGATCAGGGAATTATTATAGGATTTTAAAGAGGTAATGAAAAACTCAAAAAAGTACAAAGTTTGTGCACAAATATATTACAAAGCATGTTTTACAGGTCTAACCTACAGTTGAAACAGGATGATAGGACTCCACCTTTAGGTTTAAATCTGACAATTCCAGTCATAATTTAAACAGTAATAACTATCCTTAGCCATGAAGCACACCACTTTTTAAGGAAGTGAGTCTGAAATGATTCTCAGGTAAATTTCACATAAGTCCCTAAAAAATTCTAAGTTATAGTGTATAACTATTTTCTATACACCATATCCATATAATTTATTATACTGCTCCCACACACCTCCTTCCCCTACAACCTTGTTCTGAGACATACTTTTGTTAATTTCACCTTATATGAAAGTGATTTCCTATCTTTGTTCATTCTTCTTACCCTTTTGTGGTCTTATTCTATCACACATGCGGGGCACTTAGGGTTCAAGAAATGGGTGAGCCTTGACTGTATATGGATTTAGAGAAAGTGGAATAATCATGATTTCCATTTTCTTTATTTGTTTCCTAATAATTCCTAACATGTTTTTTCCTTCCCGACATTAATGAAAATTGGCATTTTTAAATGAAACTATCCATAAGGACATTTTGAGTCCCAACACTCAATTCAGAGCTCATAATTTATTCATGTAGATCTAGTTGCTCTTGCCTCTCCCCTGTATAGCTTATTTCACAGCTGCAAACACTGAAATGGCAAATCAGGTTCATCACCATCACATAGTACCAAATTGATCCTTTCACAATACTTTATATTTTATTTTTCCACCTAGAATATTTTTTATCATTGTCAAATGTTGTCACTTCACTATACATATCTCCATTTAAATTACAAAGGAAGATATGGTAAAGAAATATGAAATGATCCATCACTGGTATTTCCAGAACTCATTAGTAACTTGAGCCCACCATGTGTTACACAAGTTTTATCCTGGTCTTTGAATTGGTTATTAATTCATAAGTTGATCTTTGCTTCTGTTAATTTTGTTTAGATGGGAGATTTAGGGAAAGATAATGTTAAAAATATGTTTTAATATCTAAATTCCTAAAAACAACAAGGTCACCTTTATTCTATTCTCCACCCGTGTGTTTAGGAAATCCTAATAAAATTTCACAATGTGACTTTTTTCTTGTAAAAGCAATGTTGACTATTTCCACTGTATCATATTTTTTCCCTATGTCTTATAGCTCTGGTTTTCATTAAATTTTCTTACAATTTATCCACTAGATAAATCAGATTTTCTGGTCTATTGCTCTTCAATAGACTTTCTTTCCCCTCAACACAAAAAAAAAAAAAAAAAAAAAAAAAGTCACACTGCATCTACAGTTCTCTGTTCTTCTGGTCCTGAGGCTGATTTGAAAGCAACAGAAACCATAAAACAGGTATCAGGTCAAGGAAAATTTTATTAGCTTTGTGCATATACTATCCAGAATGGTAAGCAGCTACTACTCTCAAACTTTTGCCGCTGACACACACATAAAACAGTTTGTCGGATTTGCTCCCACTAAAAATATAGATAGCAACTTCCCTAATGAGCCATAGTAATGACTACCAAATAATTATTTCTCATTTTTCCAGTATCTTTCTTTGCTCCTCTGTGAAAGATGCAATCTTTGCCTTTACATCCTTTCTCCTCTTCTGCCCACCTCTCCTTTTGCACTTCTTGGGTAGGCCATACATTTATTCTGAAAGTTCACTGTCGCATGTTTAAATGATTGTGCAATGGACAATCCTGTGATGCTTCCTCTCCCTCTCTGACGTGTAATATTGTTGTACAGGACTCTCTCCTTTCCTACAGTGATTTTAAGTATAAATACCTTCTGGGCACTTCAATAGAGAAGTAATGTCTTCCTACATGCTTATGTGTTTTACTCGTGGCCTGTTGCTCTGAGAAGCTATCTTCTAAAATTTAGCCAATTTACATGGCAATGATCAAAAATCTCTTGCTCTCAGCATAGATTCTGCTCTTGTGAGTTCTGCCCACTAGACTCATTGCTACCATCCCAACAGGGTGACTAGTAATTCTATATACTCTTCTATTCCAGCTGTTACTATCTTCTAAGGTATCCCTGGATCTTCAAACTCACAGAAACACTATAGTGGTTGATGATATACTTCAAGCACTTGCCTTTTTTCACTCTGTGCTTTCTTCATTTCTTCACATTTTGGAACCACTCCTTCATGACATGCTTTACTTCAGTATTTCTAAGTGTTTTACTTCCAAATATTGATTACATAGATTATTTTTCATCAGCTTCTGTACATGGCCAGTGTAGCAATAGCCTTAGTTTAACACCAGGCATTCCAGTCTATTCCTTTTATTTCTGGATTCTGATACTTCTACAGAAGCATTTGTACATTTTATCTTTGTTCTTATTTTCATTTTGCTGTGGCTATTGCTTAGTGTTTCCAAAATAAATGTATCAATTTATGTCCTATCTTTTGTTGCCGTAAATAGTATTGAAGTTTTAAATTGATGTACCCCTTGAGAATGAAGCGCTTGATGACTTTTAAGCACTTTTTATTTTAATGATTTGATTCAAAGGTTTCCTAATCTGATATGCCAGAAGCTTTATGCCATTTTAGCTTTAGTGAAGCCAATCCTTCTTCCATAGGTTCTCTCTGTTTGTTTTGTTTGTTGGGGTTTTTTTTCTCCTGCAAGTTTTTCTCATCTATGTACCAACCTTCTGTCTGCTCTTGGAAACCTTCCAGAGAAATGGTGCAGTACATCATGGAAATCCTGATCTTAGTTTGTACTTGACAGTTTAAATGTTTTTAAATGCAAGCTCCAGTTCCAGCTGAAGGACTGAATGATACAGTTACTTGTACCAAAGGACCTCTTTCTCCAATCGGCTGTTTACAAGAACCCAAATAACTTATTTTCTGAAGTGTTTTTTTAAATCAGCACGTTTCTACAGAAGGTATATCTCCATCAGAAGCTCCTATTTTACTGAAAAACTACTCAATAGAAAAATGCCTGACAATCT
>JANIJG010004787.1:36242-74787 GCA_024611175.1 Megaceryle torquata | reverse complement strand
GCTGTCTTCCCATCCCACTCTCCCCTTTATAATAAGGACCAGTAACAGACCTAAACAACTTCCAGAGAAATGAACAGCCAAAGAAAAGGAAATGAAATGTGAAAATGTGAAAGCTGTATCAGCATAACATTATAGAATCATATTAAAAGTGATATTATGTGATAAGTACTGTAGAAAATCATGTGTTAAAAATAAGTAGTCTCATAGATAATCTCTGAATTAAGACAGAAGCCGTGGCATTTTCAGGCTTTAATGCAGCTGTCTATACCAGACGACTCATTCTCAGCTGGGGCTTCTAGGTGCTACTGTAAATTAATGTGCAAAATTACTCTCCAGACAGAAAGAAGTGAGAAGATTGTACTCTTTTAGCCTTATCCATATGATCATGTCATTTCAATCTCCTTTTCTTCCAAATTATTGAATCATAACAAATAGGACATTCCAAATATAGAATCAAAATTGTTTCTCGTACAAATAACTGAACTTGTAAAAGAAAATGCACCTGTTTATCTAGAAGTTCATAGGTATTAGTCTTCAAGCTCCAATCTCTGCAAAGGTTTTACTGAAATGCTAATATTAAATGGAAACATATGTTCAAACAAGTCTTTTTTTTTAATGTTCAGAAATGTCATAGAGGTATTTCAGGAGGAATGTGTTTTCTTTGTTTCAGATTATACCAAGATAGTCACGTCTCTGTTTCACTACTGGATTACAGATATCCTTCCTGTGAAGAACAGCAAATAAACCTTTGCCTGTGTCCATATGCACAGGGTTGAAATTTAATATACAAACTCTTAACCAAGTAGCAATTATTCAGGAAGAGCAGTGTCAATACACATTCTACACCATAAGGTAAATGAATTATTTTTCTGTGTTAACAGCTCCAGAAGACAATAAACAGGGTATAACTACATGTGATTTTTGTGTTTGGCTGGTCAAGAATATCTGTATACTGTGTGGCCTGAGTCTTCAGCTGGATTATTATGTACATTTCACTTTAGGATAAGGAACTTATCTGGAAAGATAAAATCTGTATCAAGTATTTTGTTTAAGAAGTATAGTATTTTTTGTTTATAAATTTATTATTCCTTTATGAAAGTTTTATTTCTTGACTTCTTATTTATCTAATATACATATTCACCTGAAAAACAGAAATACATTTCTATATTTAAACCTAAGCAACAATATGTCTGAGGAATGTATTTTTGCTGAATATACTGCTAAATTATGGAAATAGATAAATTTCTGCCTGTGGACCATGTAGGTACTGATTGGAGTTATGCAGGAACTCAGACTACATTTTCATAACTATTCCATGGCCCAGCCTGGAAAAAAGAAGTGCTTCATAAGTGAGAGGCTCTTCTCTCAGCTGAGTCACTCAACTGATAGGTGACAGAGAGCAAACCATTTCTCATACCTTAGTGTGTTAGCTTCCTCATCAGTAGGATAGGGGCAGCATATTTATCTCCTCCAACATGTGCTTGGAGGTATATTACTGACAAGACTATATAAAAGTTGCATGGGGTTTTTGCTTACTTGGGTTTTTTTTATTATATTGCCTGACATATCCTATCACAAGATGTTGTTTTTAGTGATGCTCAAAAATGTGTATTAAAAATACAGTCATACCTCCATCTCATTAACTGAAGAAGTTAAAGATCTTCAGTAACATGCCAAAAGATTGCAGGTGCAGAAAAAAATGGTCTTATGGCTAAAGCAGCTGTGTGCAGCTCTGGAGACCTTGAGTTAGGTCTGTATCTGCTAGGAAAGATATGTAAACCAGACTTTGCAGAGGAGAAACTATTAGTGTGTTCCCTGTTTTAATGCTTCTGACTTGCTGACATGTGGGCACTAAACTGCAGCTGTGACTTTTCACTGAGATGCTGCATGCATCAATCCCACATCTGGAGAATGAGGAAAATATCACTTGAATGTGAAACACCCAGATACTCTGCTGACAGACTCCACAGGAAATTAATCACTTCATCCTCAGATGAAGGTTTGAATGTTGTGCAGTAAATGAGACTTAGGAACTGTACAGAAAGGATATGCAGAAACTCATTGGGTAAGCATCATCTTTCCTGTGCACTGAATATGGAAAAAGAAATGAGATCATATAAATAAAGACAGTATTTTGAAACACAAGTACAAACCAGGTCAAATTAGAACCATGCAAACAACTGTAGTGTCTGCATTTTCTGATACTCGAGTGACTGTGCTGAGAGATGTTATAAGGCTGCTACTTCATGTGGACCCCAGGACCTGGGGATTCCTCGTCCTCTGGATCCAGGCTGGTGCACTTGGAGACCTCTCTGTCCAGCGCTGATGGAGGTAACTGCAGGGTTCATGTTTCCAGGCTCAGCCAGTAGTGAGGCTCAGCACCTATCTCGGGAACACATGGGCACAGACGACACTGACAGGGCTGACTACACAGGATACCACAGACAGGGCACTGCCTTTAACAACATCCATGAGCAACCCTGCCAGGACTCAGATAAAACACAAGTATTGTTATCTTCTTTGGCTGATTGGAAGTGAAGTTCATGAGTGAAAACATGCATGCCCTTCACTTCCTAGATTCACAAGCCGCATTCACAGATCCTCCCAATACCAGCACAGGCCCCCATCCTCTCTCATATCCCTGCCTGGATCCTGGGCCCTGCATTGAGGGTCTCCTACTCACCAGCTAAGCTGGCCTGTTACTTGCTATCACATTCATTCACACACTCATCTCACCACCATTTATGGACCCGTCTCACAGCTTGGTTGTTGCTTTAATTTCTCTTATTTATTACATATGTTTCAGTGCTCTGCCATTTCTCATAATATTAAAGTGATTTTTAAAACTATGCTGAATTTGGGTATCTTTGCCAAATAGAAATATTTTGTACTATCAGTAGTCTAGTCCCAGAATGTGAGTAAAATTTCTCAGGTCAAACCTGTACTTTGCTTGAATAATAATGTAATAATGAGGAGAAGATTGCTTTCAGTCTCTCTTTTCTTCCCTTCACTTTAACCACTATAAGAGCCTTATATTCTCTGCAGAAATTGGCCGGTCCTTACAAGGCAGGACTGGGAAGAGTTTCAGAGCATAGCTAGTTAGCATCAGTGATATCTGATGTCTTTGTGAGCGACCTGCGATAGGAGCTGAATCTTACACTTATCAAACTTGCCACTATTACACTAACAGGGATTATAAAGAGTAGAGGATAAAGTAAAATCTGAGATGTTGGAGAGTTTAGACCAAATTCAAGCAGATGAATTGTAGATTGTCATTGTAATGCAATCACCTAAGAGTGTATTTGTTTCTGAAACAAACATGCCAAACAACAGTGTGCTGAACTTCAGTGTGTGTAGGGACATGTAAGACCAATAAATGAAAGAACACAAAATAAAGATCTAGTTTAAAGGGAAAAGAAATGGACATTACTCATCTTATAATACTATGAATTAAGCAATGTACTAAAAATGGCAGGGAGAGAAGGATTGTTTGGTTCTATGTTTAATATCCTATTTGCAATCAGAAAGATTTCATGCACCAGAATTTTAATACCTGCTCACTTTTCCATGCTTCTTTAAAAGAATTGGTGCAGAATTTCCCCGCACCTTGTATAGTTTATTTGAGCAGCAGTATAACCAACACAGCTGGGATATGAAAACTGAAAAATTTAAATTAACATCCACCAGTGAAGACAGTGTGGTTTACATTTCACTATACATGCCTCCTTCAACAAGCAACGAAATGTTTATTGCTTTGAATTCTCATATTAAACTCATAAATGGTAAAGGAGATGGCCTTGAATTTTTGCTTCTTCCACATCAATTAGTCTAATGAATGTGCAGTACCATTTGGAAATTCTGAGTCATGGAAGAGGTTTTTTCATGGACTTTGCATCAGAGAACTTCAGTCTGAACTGTACACACACTATTACCAGCATATTTCAAACATTTGGGAAGATAGAACTTTAAAATTTTGGGGTTTAAAATGTACATGGACTCCAACACAAGGAGCAATTTAAGGATTAACTAGAAAGTAGCCCACATGTGGCTTCAGGAGTTAACTTTCTAGTTTGCATAATTCAACATTACACAGTAGGGAAGGAACAGCAGCCCAGTGGGACAGAAATTGGGCTCTGAGTAGGTGCCGGTCTCTTCCCTTGGCTTTGTGTACAAGGAAGACCACAGAAGCTGAAGTAGTTTGGGACATCTGTAGCAGTGAAAAGCTACACATGTATGCAAGGATATGAGTTCAAAGCCATTATCTCTAGATATAGGTACATGTTTTATTCTCAAAATTGCCTGGAAGACCTTAATTCTTCTCTTTTGTGGATAATGTGAGAATCAGTCTCTTAATGTTACAGATTTTTACTGCTTCATAAGTGGTGCAATATTTTATATAGTACTTTACAGTCATGTAGACTTATAAATTCTTTAATGTGTTTTCTATGGCAGCTGACTTTTCTCCCCTGCACCAGTTCAAGGAGGTACTTACTCAGTAGGCTGAATCTCTGAAATGACATCTGAGGAAAAAAAAAAAAAAAAAAACTTTAATAAAAAAGACAAGGAAGGAAGAAAGTGGTGAGTGGTAGCACAAAGGCAGAAAATTGTTAAGCTCCCTTTGAAGAAAACATATTTCACCCAGTAATACCTGGTGTATCCTAACACCACGCCACAGAAGTAGAGCGGAAAGTGATAGGTGTTACGCTTGTACACTATGCTACACTTTAAGTATATTGACAAAGAGTGGTGGTGAAAAAAATCAGCATTGGAAAAATGCATTGTGTTTAATAATTAGTTAAACCTCAGGTTGTAGCTATGTGCATTTTGTGATTAATTGCTTAAGCCCTAAATTGCACATAAAGGAGTGCTGTGTTGCACATGGTTATGCAGCTAATTTAGTTTCACTGTTAACTACTTTATCCTCTGCATTGTATCTAAGTAAATGTTGAATAGAATAACTATAATGTCTTAGTATTTCACAATTTTTAATATATGTTTTTCTTAGATAAAGAAATGTATATTTTTTAACTGCTAGAAACATGCTGAACTAATCCATGGAGGAAAGGCACTACATTACTATAAAGAAAAAGAAGAAATGAACAAATGTTGTATGTTTCTTACATCTAAAGGTCTCAGAAAAAAAGAAAGTGTATTATTTCATTATTTGAAAACAATGTATGTGCACCACAGTCACTCAAGGTCAAATGTATAGCTTTAATAAGGACGTTCTGCAAGTTAAATGCTTAACTTTGTAGAATTAATCTGTAGTTATAGTGAGCTATATACATTTGTAAAATGTATTACAAGCTATAGTCCTCTTTTATATTATTATTGTAATGTTATATCCTGGTTTAGGATCCATAATGAAAAAAAAAAAAAAGTTATCTGAGACTGAAGAGGTCTACACAAAAATAGAGATGGAATGAACCTGTGGTTCAATACCTTTTCTTTTGCATCAACTCTAAGCTCCTATAGGTTACATCATCTAGAGGCTGCTTTCCTTCATTCTCAAGGTCTTTGCCGGCCTTCTCAGTCCCTCAGTCAATGCACACGTTACCTCCATCCCCACAGCCTCTGGTACTAGCTTCCATCACCTATTTGCTACATTCTCAGATTAACACATTTTGCACATATTTGCACAGTTCAGGTTAATACATTTTCCCACAATGCCTTCTACAGCTCTCCACGGAGCTTTCTATTGTCTTCATTTCCTTCTTTAAAACTCTCCCTTGCCATGATGCTGCCCAAAAGCTTGGCAACATCAAGGTCAGTAGTGTGCTAAGACAACGGCCTACAGTGCTGACTAATGTTGCCATGTTGTAGCTGTGTACTCCCACATCAATCTGCCTGTTTTCTCATCTGTTTTCTCCTTTCTTAAACTAGTAGCAATTTGATGCAGGGTTTAGCCTGAGGCACAGCTTCTAGACATCTATTTTAGGATAAGAGCAATGGTACAAACGGGAGAACTTATGTCTTTATGTTGACTCTTTTGGGAGCATAAACAGGTAGCTCAGATGGAAACATCTGCATTGCAGGTATCTAGATCTTGTCAAAACTTAATTTAATGCATCTGAGGAAGGGACAGGCATGTACATTTTGCACAACTAAAACATCACCTACTCCTGGTGCTGGTGGTAGGCTCCTTCAAGTTGAACACAGCTGCGATGCCCCCTCCTTGCTGCTTTCCTATTTTCTGTTGGGAAGCCATTGCCTGGTAGTGGTAAAAAGGAGAAGGAGAAGTGCAAGGAGCTGTTGCACAGCTGTGCTTGAAACTCACCCCACACAACCTGAAGAGGTGCTTCTCCAACTATTCCTCATGTTCCTTTCATGCGATCATGCCCAAAGTGGCCTCCACCACTTCTCAGATAGGCTCAGTAAAAGATTGCTGTGTGATTTATTCCTCCTTCTGGTAACAGTAATGAAGTAGAAGTGAATATAAATGCACAGAGAAGGAGTAGCTATTGCTAGGAGTATCAAACTGATTACCCATTACCTGTGATCTAGAGAGTGAATCAATAGCAAATACATTTTTTTTCAGAGTCACAGGAGCAATTGCCATTCTCTGCAGACATAATGATAGCTGCTTGATCTGTCTGGTGTGTTGGAGCTTAAAATGAAGGTCATGTTCAAATCTGATTGGAATTCAGGGAAAGCATCTTAGCTTATTACCATTACTATAGTGCTGGATTCTGTTTACGTTGGTGAACAGTTTAAAATACTTGACATGTTATTCAATTAAATCTGTGATTGCTAACTGACAGAGCAAAGTGCATTGATTTTTCCAACCACATTAAGCTAAGTACACGGCACAGCGTTTCATTACCCTGTCTGCTTAACCCTTTCACATTAATTCAATTACCCAGTATAAAATTAATGTCTAAAATATTAAATAACTCTAAATTTCTAAATTAGAAGGCGTTGTAAGAATATATTCATCTCAATAGTTTCTGACATATATTTATTACTGGATGATTTACAGTCTGCTATGGATCACATTGTTACCCAGATGGCAAAAGTCACTCAAAAAGTTTTTTCTCTGTACTCACTCAGTACATTAATAGATTCACAGAGTATAAGACTAAAAAGGATATGAGAATATCTTCTCTGACCCTATCTAGATCCCCAGTCATAAATTTTCCTTTTACTTCAGGGTGACGACCAGTAACTTGAGTCTGACAAAAGCACAATTTGTGGATTTTGCTAAAGCAAGTCTTCTGCAGAGACAAACAAGCTTGATTTAAGGACATCAAGAAATGAAGGCCTAGCCCCTTCTCTGGTCATTTATTCTAGTACTCAATCACTCTCCTGGTGAGAAACTTGTGCCTTATTTTAAATCTGAATTTGTCTAGATTTAACTGTCAGCCATTAGTTTTTGGTATGCTTTTCTTCACTAGATTAAGTAGTCCCTTGCTAGCCCCTATTTTCTGTTTGTGGAAGTTTTTGAAGACTGTAATCAAGCTACAATGCAACCTCCTTTCTGCTACCCTAAACATTATCTCTTCAAATTATTTGATTTAAAACATTCTCTACAGCCATCAGATTGTTTTTTCTAGCTCTCCTGTGCATTATCTCCATTTCCCCCCCCACCATTTAGAGAAGAGTGCACACAGAACTTAATTTAAAATCTCAGTAGTGCCAGCTTTGGTACTCACTACTCCATTGCTTGTGGGTCCACCTTTTTTGCTATACACTTCTATAGGGAATCATGTTGAATTATTTGTCATAGTAGACAAGGACTCCTAAAATTTATTGCTTTCTAGAATTTAGGCCCTGGTTCCATAATTCTTGTTCTCAAATGTCTGAGTTTCTGTTTGGCTGCTAATTTTCTTTTACTGTGTCTTTATTAATCAATGATGGATTGTTTTTGTGCCTGTACTGCTTTCATTGGTATTGACTATCTGCTAATCTTGATGTCTTGTGCCAAGTTTATCAGCAATGGTTCTGTGTTTACTTACAGATCATTAATAAAATGCTGAGCAGTGTTAAGTACTAGTACTAGTCTTCATGGAATCCAGAAAGGAACAATGTCATTCAGTCACAATTCTCTATTTATGCCTTCTTTTTGGAAACAGAAAGCTGAGGTCATCTATAAAATTTCTAATGTATTTAACATGTACTCTACTGTCTTACATTTTTTTGATCAAAAAGCCACATGGAGCTAGGTAACTTCACAGGAGTCTAAATAGCACAAGGTGTAATGTATGTTGCTGATACCAGCAAGTATTTCTTCAGTTTTCTACAAGAGCAAACTGTAATGTTTTTTAGGTAAGGATAAGAGTCCAAACTAAAGACACTGTACAAAAAACTATAGAATTGTGGTTTAGAGTTTAAAAGTATTCAAAGTAAATAGCCTCTCAAATTTGTCTTATGTGTTTTCAATTTGTTGCTCTGCGGGGAATGATTTGCATTAGTTAAGAATGATTGTTTTGAAAGATTCCTTATTTTTAAACATCAAAGGAAAATTCATATTGCTTTCTTTTCCTGTGAGATGCAATCCACAGCTTTAGTTACAAAGGTGTCTAGTGTGTGTATTATCTGTTGTGCTGCGTTTCTTCCAGCTGGTAATTGTAGAAAGATCCTTGAAATAAGTTCATTAACTACTGATGAAAAAATAGCAAGCTTATAGGTTCGCTTAAGAATTGCATTTGCAGTTTTATAGTGGGATATGCATGTTTTCAGTTTTTACAGAGGCACTTCTCTGAGCAGATTCTGGGGCCACAGCACAGTTACGTTAACTCTCGGTATCACCATTAGCTGTCTAGAGCCTAAGGTGGTGTTGGAAACCAGTGTAAGGATTCATCAGATTTATTAATCAAACTTCAGCTTCGTCTCCCTACTTCTGCTCATGGAGTGCCTTGTTGCAGTTGGTATCACGAATCAAAATGCAGGCAGCATTGACATTTTCTGTTGGAGCTAGAAATGTCAGGGGGAAGTCCCAGTTTCACTTTGCCCAGAACTGTCACAGGCCAGAGAAAAGCAGGAGCAGGAGGATCCTATTATGAGACAGAACCGCTGGTGAGATTCCTAATTTATTGCATTTGTTCATCCCCCTCATGGTTCCCTTTAGTCACAGGCTGGCCCCAGAGCTACACCATGGAAAAATAAAGGAGTAATAACAGCACAGCAGCACAGTAACCAGCAAAGGCACAGCAGGGCAAATTAGTACAGGAGTTAAACATGAAAGGAAAAGGATTTTAAAACAACTTGCAACTGGAAGTACCACTCCTGCACCACTGCAGGATCCTGCAGTTCAGAAGCATAAGAGAAAAATTGTTTTGTAGCAGAAATTGCAAAAGAAAAAGAGCCAAAGATAAGAGGTATTCAGAGCAATACATTGATTTTTTTTTTCCTCAATGTGATTAAAGCTGGTGAATGCAGTTCTGAAGCTTTATTTGAGGAAAGTGTAATTGTCCTAGCCAGAAGCTGACCTGTGGCTGTATAAGCCCCTCACATACAAACAGTACAGAGCCTCCAGCTCCCAGGTTCTGGATCTAGGCTAACACAGAACATGCCTTGCAGGATTCCAAAAGGCTTCTTAACTCTCCCCTACACTGGAAGCCTTAGGGAAAAAAAAGCCACGTTTCTGTCAAAATGCCCTGGCAGTCTCCTTTCTTTCAGTCTGATTATGCATAAGCAAAAAACTTCAAAGTTCAGTATCAAGCCAACAGCATATCAGGTGCCCTTGTCAGCATACATGAGAGACAAAGACTGTTGTGTCTCTCCTTGACCTGTTTCAGAGTGAAAAGCAGTCTTGTTCTTTCAGAGTGAAAACTACCTTACAGAAACCATAGGATGAGAACATGGGCAGATCCTGGAAGGCAACTGGCAACAGTGACTTACCAAAGTGATATGAATGGGAGGGAAGGAGATGGAGCTACACGAGTGTAGCTTTTCCATTGTAGATTGCAATGGTGATTCACAGACCTGTTCTGCTCTGTGCTCAGCAACATTCTCATGGATAACCTAAGACTTGCATTTTCAAATGAGTTCATGGGAAACTTGGGAGATAAAAGTCACAAAGATGTGATGATGACACTGTTTAAGTATCTCTAAGAGCATAAATTAGTCTGTTGGATAGCAACTAAGGGTCATCTCTCTCAGCCTTGATGCAGATCCATTTGTCAGAGTCTTATCCCATCACAGGAATGGCTGGTATCCAGAAATTATAGATTCTTTGTACAGCAGTCTTTTACATGTTTGGTGTTTGGGGTTTTTTTTCTGTCAACCAAAGAAGTCTGAAAAGAACCCTATAATACTACAAAAAACATAAAACTATCTGTTAGGAAGCCAAACTAGGCCAGTCTTTGCCACTTGTTTGGTTTGGTTTGGTTTTCCTGAGCCCCTAACTTGCTGTTGGTATTCTTTGTGGCTATCCAGGATAAGCAAGTCATCTGAAAAACCCACCCAATGAAAGTATTCTACCCACAGTTGCTGTTCCTTCTCTTCTCTGGGTTCAAATCTGAGTCCATGGACCTAAATATTATCTTAGTGCATGGAGTGGTGTGCTCTCATTGCCATTACGGCCTGCAGGGATAGACATTCCCTCTCCCAGTCTTGGCAGCCTGTGCTCGTGAGCAAGAGTCATTACAACTGAGCATGCTGTTCTATGGCATGCCCTAAGGCAGTGGAAATGACTGCAGTCCAGCTCTCAGCTCAAGAGTATTGTGCACCAGGATATTAACTGTAAGATTGGCAATATTGCTTTGGTGCAGAGGCTTCCTCCAGGCACCCACAAGACAGATGGCTTTATCAGTACATAGCCATTCACCTCTGCATTGCAATTGGGAAGAAATACAAACAAATTTCCAACTATCTTTGCTAAGCAATTTTACAGCTGTCTATCTGAAATTAAAGCACCCTCCCTTGGTTGTGCTTTGCATTTTTATAATGACGGGCAATCTTTTTTCCACAATGCTACACTCAGCCTTCTGCAGAGTTTTTAATGCTCACAAAAATACGTGACACTAAGTTAACAAAGATGAGTGTTTCAGACTGTGGGGAACTGAGCAAAGGAGGATTCTGCATAATCTGTATAACTGGACACTTCCTGTAGACCAGTGTAAAAACCAAATCATCTTTGGCAGGGAAAGGCTATTGTGTAGAAGTTCATAGGAATGAATTGATACGAACCTCATGGAAAGTGTAGAACCTACACAAAAGGGCAGCTTCCACCCACAGCCCATCAATCTTTTTCCTCCTGAACTGAACCGAACTGTGCATTGATCTTTGAAGTGGTATGGCCAAGGATTGAAGCAGTGCATGAGTGTGAATCCTTGAACACGTCTCAAGTTGGAATGAGTTTTCCATTAGTCAAAAACTGGTCAGATCTAAATTTTAAGATGAAGCAGCCAGGGCATATGCACCCCTTGGCTGTTATAGTACCTATCATCCAGTTTCCAAATAAAGTTGACACGAACTTCCCATAAGTGAGAGGTACTTAACTAGTAGTACCACCTCACTATCAGGGAAAAGCAGTTGACTGAGATGTCTATAAGTTGTGAAATGGGAGGAATTTGCCATCAGCTCTGAAATTATCTTCAAGTGGGATAATCTGTCGCAGCAGTTCCTAATGCACAGAGAAGCCGTGCACTGAAAGCAGTCTCTCTGCCTCCATACTGGAGAAGTCACAATGTCTGACAACCAGATAAAATCTTGTTGACAAAGCCATGATGCAGGAAGGAGGTAACAAACTCTTAGGAGATTATTGTTTTCCTATGTATTTTGGGGCACGGAGCAGTGAATCCTTATGCATTTCCTGCCTTGGAGAAGGTGAATGGGAAGATCAGAGGAAGCCTTCCCTGGTGACTCTGAGTGAGGAGAGGAAATCTCAACAGCTTGTCTTTCAAAGCCTCCATTTGTCTGCAGGCCAGTCTATGGAAGCCTGCATATATATCCAACTATGGATGTGTTCTTAAGAACACAGTAACCTGAGAGGGAGAGGAAGACATATAGAGAAGGTAAGGAAGCAGGGAAAAGGACACATCCAATTTAAAGAGTTCTGCCTGCTCCTTCTTCGTAAAGAAACTTTTCCTACTTTTCTTTATACCCTTTTTGCCCTTTCCTGTATCTTTTCCAAGTCTGCTTCATCCTTTAAGAGATAGGAGGACAAAACTGCCCATGTTATTAAAAATGCAGGTTGACCATGCATTTTTTGAAGTGTTTTGATTTGTTCTCTAGTCCCTTCCAAATAATTCAGTTGCTTTTTTGACCCCTTCCTGGGTACTGAACTAACACCTTCATAGAACTGTTACTTAATTCCTGTACCGTCCTTATCAGTTCAAGTAATTATGTGCACCACTGCAATACCCTATGCGGAATTTCATCTGCCATTTTATCACAAGTTGTTCTTGATCATAGTGCTCTTCTGCAGCTCTGCACCGTCAGCTTTCAATTTTAGTCCCTGTGATAACTGTAGTGGAATCAGCAGTCTGCGTTCTCCCATTATTTATCACCTTTTCCAGGTTATTTAGGACTTTGCTGAGTAGCAGAGATCCTGATGCAGTGTCCCATGGGATTGTGTTGGCAATTTCCTTCCAGTGGGAAAACTCTGCATTCCTGCTTTTTCTTTTGTAGCTTTTAATTGCTTACTCATTCAAATGAGGATCTTCTTCTTGGCCCATGTGACTTCCTTTTTAAGACCTTTTTATTTTTACCAATTAATTTTAAAAATGCACTTTAGTTCACATCCACTTATTTGTCAGTTCCTCAAAAAAAAAAGAAAGCCAATAGGCTTGTGAAATATGTCTTCCCTTCACAGAAGCTTAATGGGGTGCTTCCCAATATATTTGTCCGTGTGTCTGCTGATTCCATTCCTTGCAATTGTTTCTACTGCTTTGCCAAACAAGGACATCAGGTTCACTGGTCTGTAGTCCTCACATCACCCCTGGAATCCTCTGTAAAAATTGGCCATTCCACCACCTTCCCATCCCCTGGCCCTGAGACAATTCCCAGGGAGAGGTCACATGCCATGTCTCGCAGTTGTGTTGTTTCATCCTTTGGTTGGTTTAGAGCTCTTAGGTGAATACCATCTGGTCCTAATGAGCTGTTAGTCTTGCGCCATGGGAAATGCAATGTCTGAAGAGAGAACTCTGTGTTAAGTCCAGTGTATCATGCTTAAGTGCAGATGTTCACCACTCTGCCCCTCTTGTTTTGTTTTCCACTCCTAGGTACTTTGGAATCTGTTTTAATCATTTCTGTTTGGCCTCGCAGCCAGACAGCCACAACACAATCAGAATAAAGATTACCTAATGAAAAAATAAACATAGAAATGTTACTCCTTTGATTAATGTATTTTTCACACTTCATTTCTTGCATAGATTGTTCTACCCTCTTCTCAAGTTGATAAAAGAATCTTCCAGTGTTCAGCTGGAGACTTCACAACAGAAGACATGTATCTTTATGCAGGATTATGACTAAAAATAGATCACCAATCATGTTAAATAGACAAAACTGCGCTGGCACAATGCCATGCCAGAAATAATAGATGTCTCTTTAAGGGATTAGAACATTTAAGTAGGAATATAGATAGTAAGGGATGGGAACCAGGTGTAATCAGCAATGTGAAGGTAATTACAAAGAAACAAAACAGGAGGACATGTCAGAAAGTGTGTGAGAACAGAAATTCAACTAGCAATGAAGGATTTTCTATCCTACATGGAAGGCTCTAGTAATTTGTATCCTCTTATACTGCAGTTTAAAGTATTACAAGAGAATTTACAGACCTTTTGTGTTTTGGGTGAACTAATTCATTAACCTGTTGCACTGGAAACCCGCAACATACAGCAATATATATTCAGGCTTTTATATCTGAAAGGAAGTATCAAAGCATTTACAGTTTCTAAATTAGAAACTATTTTTGGATGTTGCAGATCTAGATATCCTTGAGCACTAAACGTAAGAAACTTCTTTAGCAGACCACTAAGGAAGACTTCAGAGCCCCTCAATGTTTAGACACATTTGCTATGGAGGAATGGTAAATGTCAATAAAATTTTATGTTGTGGTAATAGCTTCAGATTAATTTTAACTGTGATCACATGTAGAACAATTTCCAGCCCTTCCAAAACAAATATTTTACAGGTTTGCTTAGAAGGTGGATCAAGTGCCATGGTAGGATTCATGACTCACAATTTATAAAGCCATATGGAATATAGTAACCCACACATTTTGACTATCCGAAAATTTTCTTTGAAAAGAACAGAGGGGTACCAGTGAAATGACTGACTGGAGTTGTGTACTTCTGTTGCAAATCGGCTCTTTAGAATTAGAAGCAAAATTGTGGTCATGCTTTGAATGTATCTATATTATCTTCTTAGAATGAATCCCTTTTCCATCCAGACTTCTGGTACCCCAAACAACCCTAGTGTGGCTTTTTTTTTCACACTATGGCTCTGAAATAAATTTTAAATGTCACTAGCTACAGAAAATCACAGGATGCTCTGTGTTAGGGTCTTTCTCATGCACAAAACATGGCAGTTCTTTGGAAGCCTCCAAGTCATTCACAGGCACTTCAGGAGATCTCGTAGCCTCAGCTGCCATAGGCAAATACCTGCACTTATGGAAATACGTGTCAGAAGGATGCTTCTTAAGATCTCACATTTGTTTGATTCACGGCAAAGATTTGGCACGTGTAACAGAGCTGCAGTGTGGGACATAGAGGAGGAGGAGGAGGAGGAAGAGGAATAGCACTGCTCAAAAGATAGTTACATATGCACCTGCTCCTATTCATAGTTTTACTGATGAGAAAATAGCCTAACAGGAGTACAGAACTGCTGGGAATGATCTGTCCAGCTTTCTGCAAACAAGTGGTCCAAATTCAAGAGGCTCTGGGCTGTATGTAAACATGCACTGGACAGGTTACGACCCTATGCAGGTCAGTGTAGCTATATAGAGTGTATCGAGCTGCAGAAGATAGCTGGGATGCTGTGATGGAACCTCTCATGATCTTGGACCATCTGCAGATGGAGTGAGGGATGCCACAAGGACATGAAGTCTGACAGTCCATCTTGTCTCATCAACCACAGAAGCAGCAAAGGACACAGCAAGAAGAATTCTCATCACAGATTGTAAATATCATTCCTTATATCAGCTCTCACAGTGAAAAACACCCACTGAGGACTGGCTAGCCAGGAACACATGTTCAGCCTGGCACAGGAGCAAATACCTGGTGGGTGTCTTGATACCCATTTTAGTGGATGGACTCTGGGGAGTGGAGCAAAGTGAGAAGACCTGTCTTGCTTCTTAACAAGCTCATCCCTCTTTGCTCCATCTCCTCTAAATGGAAAGGAAAATGTGGGTTGTTCACAGGAAAGAGCCTAATGTCTTGTTTCTTTTGCAAAGTAGCAGCCACTGTATGTCACTTCTTTAGAACAGCAAACAGTAGACTATCATGGATTAATAGCAGCTAATTGGCCAGACACAATCACAGGAGTGCATGTCCTCTTGAGTAATGATGTGTGCTGTGAGCCCTGTATCCAGATATACAAGCTTTTCATTTGCTTTGATCATCTTAGTAGACATTCTTCATACCAGCTTCACTTTGAATTCTCCTGCTCTCATCAGTGGGGTGCAGTTCATGCGACTGGCTGTATTTACACTATTGACATTTGTTTGCATTAGCTGCATTAACTCGCCATACTATCGAGTATCACTTTCCAGATTTGAACATAAGTATCTAAAATAGGTAAATTACAATGGGAGTTTAGAGCAGCTAGTTTGGGGGCAGGCACCTGAGCTGGTTAGGAGACAGGGATGCAGCCCAGCTTGACCAGAACTAGATTCCAGATGAACTGTGCTAGTGCCTTTGTGCTATGCCTGTGCTGCTGCCAGTGACAATAGCATTTATCTACTTTTGCTTTGGAAACACTTTAAAAATAAAAAAAAAAATAAAACCCCAGGATTATTTTTTCCCTGTAGCTTTAACAGATACAAAATGCAGCAATTTCTAACAACATTTTCTTTCAGGGTAGAAGTTCTTCTTTCTCCATGGCAGAAATTAACTTGATTTTCTGCTATTCTTTTGCCGTTACATTTTTGTCAGTTTCTATTATTCCATCACTCAATGACATCAAAGCACTATGGGTAGGCAAGCTACAAATACAGGAGTAACCACTTGGCAGTGGAGCTGTGGGAAGTGAACGAGTCAGTTCTCAGCAGGAAATAAATAAGTACTTTAAGCTGCTTCAGTGGTAACTCCATAAGCCTCGGCAACACAATCTCTTGCTGCTGTCTCCCTGTAACCTTAGATGACTATCTGCAACCTTCTGTCTGTGCCTCAGCTCATCTACACAGTGTTGCCATCTTCTTTTATTAACAGCATTTCCTACTTGTCATCAGCATATTCCAGTACATCTTCCTAATTTTGTACTCCGCAAAGATAATACCATGTAATGCAACAATATGACTAACATTGTTCCTGTTCCTTGCCTGTCTTATCATCTTAAAATTCATTAACCACCTTCACATCCCTCCTTAACACTGTGCTTTGCTGCAACGCCTACAAAAATTTGGAAACAATCTAACTGTGAGTGAGCTGAGAACATTGCCTCACATGCCAAGCGATAGATTCTCTTTATTTCCCTGGGCCCCTCCATCTGGTGGCATCCATCTGCCTCCCCACGGATTGTAGGCTCTTTGGGGCAGGACCATCTAGTTCTTCTATGAGCTGACAGTGCCAATCCTGTTACCCCTCAGAGATGGTGTTTTAGTTACCTCTGGTTTAGGGAAAATTCCTTTTAGCTTAGCTTTAATTTGTAAGTAATACACAGAGTGATTTGCAAGGATGTGGTCTCAGACCTAATAACTACTGAAGTCAAACAGCCCAGGATTAGTCATATGGTTGTGTGCACGGGAAGATTTGCTGGTTTGTTTTCTTTATATGGTTTGTTTTATTTATTTGTTTACAGTGACAGCATTTTATATGTATTCCTATCCTGCACAAAGAGCCACAGTGGAAGCCGTGGGTAGGTCCAGGATCCTGCCCATATTCCCCCCACACTGACCTGTTTAAGGATGATGAATTTTGGAAAGTACTTCTTCAGTTAAATATTTCAGTTATTTTCAGAATTATTATTTCAAGATAATACATTCTGCTATTGTTGTCCAGGTATAGAAAGAAGATAGTGTATGCTTTACAGGAAACCCTCCTTTAAAATGCTGCCCCTGTATCAGTGTGGAAGGCCTGGAGTAAATCAAGCTTAATGAGCCAATGGAGAGTCTTCCTTTAAACAAGTTTATTGTTCAGAAATGCAACCACACATAGGCAGTACCCTGCGGTGTTCTGCCTGAAATCGTCATCTGCCAGGTAGGAGCAACAACTGTTGGGAGACATCAGCTCCAAGCACTTGAGCACATACCGGGTCAGAAGCGGCTGATGTCAGCAAGCGCACACGTGCACTGCGTTGTCTTTGGGGCCTTTGCCTTCACACCGCCGAGAGCCTCACATCTGCAGACATGCAGCCTGCCTGCCCTGGCAGTGGGGGGTGCCCCTCACACCCCTGGCAAAGAATTTTCCCTTCTTTGGATTCATGTTCTTGCTGCCGTGCTGCTGTTCTCATGGCCCCAGCAGAGCCAGTAATGTGGCAGTGGTGGGTTCTCATAGGAAGCAACTGCAGCAGCAGGAGGAAGATCGCCTGCCCAGACCCAACCAGTTCTCCCATCATTGCTTGGGGCCCAAATAATGCCCGTGTATGGAGTGTAGCAGTTGGTTCACACACACCGGTCCCAGCCAGCACGCATCGGTCAGTGGGAAGAGCATTGCAAGCAGGAACCACTGATACAGTTTGAGCAGATCCCAATGAGACGTGTGTACTTTCTGCAAGGAACTTTCTGGGGTGACATTTCTGCACTGGAGGGGAGCCCTGGGGAGGCTGCTTGCCTAGGCACCCCCATCACCTCTCTTCCCCCTGGCCACTGAATTTCCCTTTCTTCTCCTTTTTTATTTTGCCTCTGTTGCCTCCTCTCACCTCTGCTTTCCTATGACATTTCCACTTTCCACCCAAAGCAGCTCCATGTATGCCATCAGCTGCAGACCCTGCTGATGGATCCTTGTGCATGTGAACCTGTCTGGGTACCCTTTGCCTAACAGCCACGTGTTGGCTGCAGTGAGTTGGCTGGGTGAGAATCGGGGCCCACTAGCATCCAGTGTCTCTCCAGCTCCCACAAGGGTCTGTGAGTGCAGGAACTGAGCAGCAGAAGCAAGCAGTACAGGTCCATCTTCTGAAGGGAAATTTCTGATGCTAAAGCTGAAGTATTGTCATAGCTGCCCTTTTGTCAAGATAAAAGTAAATACACTGGAAAATAGCTAGGAAAATGAACTGGAAAATAGGAATCACTGTACAGAGCACAGACAACAAGGAAAATAGGAAAGTGGAGGCTGATTGTAGGAGGTAACATACTCAGGATGATGGGAGAAGCAGCTGTCTGTGAAAGAGAAGCTAACAAAGTCTGGGGTGTGTAGACAAAGTGAGAAGTCCAGGAATGATGACAGTGTAGTTTCAGCCTAAATATCTGAGGCATCTGCTTGCCCCTGAGCTGTGGTGGGTGATGCTGACACGCATGTCTCTGCACCACACTCCAGAGCAGCAGGGATGTGCTCACAGGCAGCACGGGCAGCACAAAGAGCTTTTCAGGGAGTGCCCGTCAAGGAGGAGCTTCTACAGTGTGAACTCAACCTGTTGGTTGATTCCTGCATTTGGAGAAGCAGCCACAGGATTGGTGAACAAACTTTTAATTTCATAGAATCATAGAATGGTTTGGGCTGGAAGGGACCTAAAAGATCATCTAGTTCCAACTCCTGTGCCATGGCAGGGACACCTCCCACTAGACCAGGTTGCTCAAAGCCCCATCCAACCTGGATCTGAACACTTCCAGGTTTGGAACATCCATAACTTCCCTGGGCAACCTGTTCCAGCGTCTCACCATTCTCAGTGTGAAGAAATTCTTCCTAATTTCTAATCCAAATCTACACTATTCCAGTTTGAATCCCTTGTCTTGTCACTACAAACCCTTGTAAAGTCCCTCCCCAGCTTTTTGTAGATCCCCTTCAGGTACTGGAAGGCCACTATAGGGTCTCCCTGGAACCCTCTCTTTTCCAGGCTGAACAGACCCATCTCTCTCAGCCTGTCCTCATAGGAGAGGTGTTCCAGCCCTCTGATCTTTGTGGCCCTCCTTTGTACCTGCTCCATCAGGTCCATGTCCTTCTTGTGATGGAGGCTCCAAAGCTGGACACAGTACTCCAGGTAGAGTCTCACCAGAGCAAAGGAGAAGAATCACTTCCATCAGCCTACTGGCCACACTTCTTTTGATGCAGCCCAGGATAGGTTTGGCTTTCTGGGATGTGTTCGCACAGTGTTGGCTCGTGTTGAGCTTTTCATCAACCAGCACCCCCAAGTCTTTCACCTCAGGACTACTCTCAATCCATACTCTGACCAGCCTGTATTTGTGCTTGGGATAGCCCTGACCCAGGTGCAGGACCTTGCACTTGGCCTTGTTGAGCATCATGAGGCTGTCATGGGCCCACCTCTCAAGCCTGTCAAGGTTTTTGTTATTGATTTCTCCTCTTCATGGAAATAGAGCACCAGTTGATGAATATTCACAGCTGGGTTCAAAGTGTCCCTCACCTTCAATTTTGGAGCGAGGGGATGTCAGCGTATCATTGCATCCTCATCTGTTTGATGCCTAATAGAAAACAGTGCCTCCATCAAGCAGTGAAGGCATTAGTAGATGAATGAGATGAGTAGCCTGCACTGCATGTGGGATCCCCATGTGTTTGCTTTTCCCCAGCTGTTAGTTCTCCCCTGCCCAGGAGGGGCAAGTTCATCTTTGTATTGTGGCAGTTGGGACTCAATTCTCAGAGGCTTGAACTTTGAAAGGAATGGAGGCAGCCCCTTGTTTATTCAAAGTTCTCTTGAAACATCCTAGGAGGGTTATTCTTTCAGAGGCCTTGGGAAAGTAATACAGATTTTAGTAACACCTGCAGTTACAGAAAACGTTCTACAATTCAGCTGTGTTGAGCATGGCCAAGAAGCCAGCTGTGGCATTCAAGATGTACTCTTTCCCTTCCCTTTTCTTTTCCACCCAAAGAAACTTGGTTGGAAAGCTCTCCCGTTCTCAATACTGTTCTGCAGGAATCTCACTGCTGTTCTCTGAATGGAAAGAATTACACACAAAATGACACGAATTGTTAGTAATGCATTTTTTGCAGCTCCTGAAACTCTGACACTGCAGTAAGTTGTTTTTGTTTTTTTTTTTTTTCTCTGACTGCAGGCAAGGCTGGAAATTTAAAGAAAAAACTCAGTGTTCTGTGTCATTTCCACAAGAACATGGACTCTGAGGAGTTAGCCTTGTCCTGCTCTGGGCAACAAGCCCAGGTGATCTCCTGCTTGTGCAGGAAAGTTAGTGTGGGGCATACTCTGAGAATCAAGAACAAGAAAAAAGCCTTTTCCTTTTTATAGTATAGATTTTCATCCCAAGTGCCTTTGGGTAAGTACAGTGACTCGTATTTACTGATATACTTCCCATTAGCTTCAGTCAGCTCCGAATTGTATATTGATTGTTTCCTGTTAATACAATATTTCCTGTAGCGAAGGTATACAGCACTTAAGGCTTAGCCTGGGTTCCCTATGAAAATTGCATATTTAAAAAAAAAAAAGAGGAAAAAACCCCAAACCTAACAAACAATAGAATGGCAAGCTCCCAGTCTCTTGCTTTTAGTATTTAGATTGACATTATCAGACTAGTTCAGGTCAAGTCACCTTTTTTGTGAATGGGACATGGCTCCACTGCTGCCAGTGGGATTCACATGGTGTAAACATGGTGTGGTGAAAGGAAAATGTGATCTGCCCACTGCATGGTATGTAAGCCAAAGCCTCAGAAGAAAACAGCACCATTCCTTTATATAACATACATCATGCATCGTGATTAAGGGGCTGGAACACCAACTTTACAAGGAGAGGTAAGAAACCTGGGGCTTTTTAGTCTGGAGGTGAAAAGACGGAGAGGGGATCTAATTATTGTCCATAAATACATAAGGGCTGGGCATCAAGAAGGCAGGGACAACCTCTTTGCACTTGTCCATTGTGATAGGACAAGGGGCAATGGATTCAAGCTCAAGTACAGGAAGTTCCATCTCAACATGAGGAAGAACTTCTTTACTGTAAGAGTTGTAGAGCATTGAAATACACTCAGAGAGACTGTGAAGTCTCCTTCTCTGGAGACTTTCAAGACCAGTCTGGATGCATTTCTGAATGATCTGCTCTAGTTTTGTCCTGCTCTGTCAGGGGGTTGGACTCGATGATTTTTGGAGGTCCCTTCCAACCCCTACATTCTGTGATTCTGTGGTCTGCTGGAAAGTAGATGAGTCCTGAGAATTCTTGATAACTGGTATTGTCATGGAATACCTTACATAGAG
Organism: Megaceryle torquata; assembly: GCA_024611175.1. NCBI lineage: Eukaryota > Metazoa > Chordata > Aves > Coraciiformes > Cerylidae > Megaceryle > Megaceryle torquata. The sequence continues at coordinate 53,380 of JANIJG010004787.1, read as the reverse complement.
TATTTCTCCACATAGAAACATTTAATGTTTCTGCTCTCTTACAGCAGGAATATTTCTCAGAGAGCTTTAGGCTGCCATAGTAGAGACTAAGGGGCATAAATCAGTGCTGTTCTGTGCAGCACTTGTGAAGAAAACCGATGTGGGCTCCCTGTGCACACCTATGCTATGCACACTTACACCACCTGGAGATTTTTACCCTGAATGATTAGAAGCATGACTGTAACTGGAGCCACATTCTACATTGCTATCCTTATTCAAGGTTGCATGTATTGATAATGGGGAAAAGGAGCTTTCTCAGCATAGTCTATCCATGGACACATAAAAGAAAAAGAAATTAATTTTGTAGATTAGATTTTACCCCCATTTCTCACACTGTGCACACTGTATGAATCCAGGAGCAGAACTGAATCCAGGCTCACTACACTAAAAAGAAATCACTGTTAACAGAAAATAGTAATAATGGTAATAATAAGTACTGGATTAAGTATTCTTTAGTGGTAAAGCCTTAGCAGTAGAAAAAGGGGCAAAAACATGCATAGTGATGAGTAAAAGAGAATGCTATCAGAAAAGAAAGGATTTCTTTTTAAATGTGCCTCCAAATAACCCTGTTATATTACCACATCCTTTCAGCTCAGGTCATGGCTACATTAAGCTTCCTACCCGGTCAGGTCATCCTATGGGTATAAATATATGCTCTAAGTTACATAAAAGCCATCCAATCCTATTTGCATTGTCACTCTACAATACAAACTGCTATAATGACCTCCTTTTTTCATGTCCAGTACTATCTATAAAGCAGGCTTAGACCCTTTCGTTCTTAAGGAGGTCAGCTCTCATGTTGCTCTCTTAATGAGCTTCAGACATTCCCAGAGAGTTTTCCAATAATGCAAGACATACCTGGCCCCAGGCAGGACAGTTAGGGCTCTGCCAACACCTAAGCACTGCAGACAGATCCCATGTGACAGGTTATGCAACTGAGCTGGGCTTTATATACCCCTAGGACCTTAAGCACATAAAGGGCTCCAGGGAAAAGAGCATCAGGTGAGAAAAAACTGTTTGCTTATGTTGCTTCTTGGAGTGCTTTGGCATCGTAGCAAACCATATTAGACTTAATTTTATGTTTCATTAAGAGGTCAACTTCTGAAAAATCCCTGGGATTTAGTAATGTTTTGTGTGTTCTAAAATTCCAGGAGCTGAAATTCTACAAAGACTCAGAAATCATGGTTATTCCTCTCCGGAGAATGACACCTGGATATATAAGGTTGTTACAGGTATGAAAATTCTGCCCTTTTTCCTGTTTTTAATTATATCTTTGAAATACCAGTGTTTCTCTTGCTCAGACTGATTTTATTTCAAATTATTTCATGACCAACCCAAGGGAGCACTAGCTTCTAGTGGGTTAACTTGCATAGCAACTCAAAGAAGTCTTAATTAAGCCTCTGCTGAAAAGTAAATGAGTTATGATAATTCTTGATAATTGGTATCATGCTGGAATACAGAATTCAGAATACTTGGAAGGAGTTTATGTTTCTTCAGTGCCTAGACAGAAACCTCTTCTCCATCATTTTCTCTTGCAATGGCTTTGAGTGTTTGGGGCAGTAGAAGAATGTTAATGGTAAGGAGAGTGATGGGTTCCTAAGCAACTCAAAACAGTCAGTGAAACACTTCAAACAGATTCTATAGTTATGATAAAGAAACTTGAGTTTTGACCTCTGGAACCATGGAATTGATGGTATTGATAGCTATATGAATTTAAAAATAAAAGCAAGCATAGAAAATGTTTTAAATCAGCTAAATAATTGAGACTAAACCAGCCCCAAAATACATCCATCAAAGTAGAGCATCTTCTTTATGGTACTCCCTGGTTTGATATGTACAGAGCAGATGTCCTTTTGTTGGGGAATCTCACAGCTCTTAGCAATGTGATCTGCATCCAAAATCATAGACAGTAGTAGATGAGAGGTGATAGTTGAGTAGTTGAGAGATTGAGCTAAGGATACTGTGGTTTAGTCCTAGCAGTGAATTTCTTTCATGCATCCCTGCATGTCTTTAATATCAGCTTACATAGTAATTTTATTTGGAATTTCTTTCGTCTTTCCTTATTCTCTTGCTGAAGTAGCCACAGGGTCAGCCACATTTCGCAAGGTCAGAGCACTCAGCTCTGATTATTTCAGCTTACATAAAAGACCTAGAATCTGGAAGCGAAAATCAGTCTCCTTGGAATCTGTCACTTGTTTTACAAAGGGGTAAACAGGGGGCCTTCCAAAATGTGCAACAGTTTGTGCCAAATACTCTTCAGCAGAAAGCAGAGGCATACTATATTAAATGACACAGAGAAGTAAAAAGTGCTTTGCAGGCTTTGAAAGACCCGCTTTTGTGTTTCACTCGGCTGAAATAGCTTGTAACTTACCCTGTTTCTTCCATAGACTCAAGCTACAGGAAAAATTGTTATCAACTCATCAGACACGGTGCTGCAACGGGCAGCGGTGCTGCTGGGAATGTTTGGGATCAGTATATCCAGCTACAGCACACACCAGCTCACTCAAAATAAGAGGTTTCCCTTCACTTTTCAAGCTGCATTGGGATGTGACCCAAGAAGTAAAGGCTTACGCCAGCAGTGCTGATGAGTGGCTTTTCTGCCTCAGTTACCAGTGTGGAGTTCATCAGACACTTTGTAGCTGTAATTTCTACATGCAAAGTTAAAAAGATGGAAGAAATACAGACTTCTTCAAGAAAGAAAAAAAGGATAATGACTAGCAGAGGCATCAGATTTCCAAAGGAGGCAATCTATCTGTAAATACAATGGACTTCTTTTGTTATTTATCCAGTGTATACATAGAGACCTAAAGGTATAAAATGCAGTTAAAATTGGAGTAGATGTAAACAGATCGATGGGGGTGCTGGGCTTCATTCGTGTCACCTTGTTGCAGCTCTTTTAAATTGACTCCTATGCAAAGACTGCTTTTGAAAATGAGGTTAGAAGCAATATATTCCTCATGACATGAGTTAGACCAAATAAAAATGGTCTCTCATAGACTCTTTGTATTGTTATATCCAACTAGATATGTACATTTGTGTCTATAGCAGAATTTGTGCACTCTTAACATTTCCTATTGCGTGTTAAACTATTGGTTTGCATGTTTCTAACTGTTTCTGATGTGTTATGTACACATGGCTTTGTAGGTTCTTCTGTGCACATGTTAGCACTGAAAACCCTTTGTTCTCAGTTACTAAATACAAATATTATTTTGGGGTTGTTTTCCATGTTTAAAATTATTTCATCTGTCAACAGTATTTATATTCAACCACTAAGGGGCATCCTACACAGCTGAATATTTTAAGTCTTCAGATCGCTCATTGTAACATGAAAAACCACAAATTGAATCAGGTTGAAATTTTTACCTTTCTTTTATTTTAAAATTTTTCTTTGGTTTTCTTTGGCCCTGGTTTCATTTTCTCACCACCTCCATGAAATGTCTCTCCTTCTTAAACTGAAGAATATGAGAAAATTGGTGTTTACAAGGTCATTTTTTACCAGGTCACAAATTACATCCATCTTGTATAGCTTTCTGTTCATATTTAAAAGTTAAAAAAAAACAAAAAACAAAAACATATAGTGGAATATGCCATCTTCTGCCTTTACCTACAAGAAATTAAACAAAATACTTGTGCTCTTTGACAAAAATAAGATATCTCTGGAAAGGGTTTAGTCACATGGATAGAAGATCTAGAGTGTGACCCTCAGCACCACCCTCAGTATGCCGTATTTATGAGTTCTTAATCAATGCATAGGATTTTGGGCAGCTGCATTTTTGTTAACTGGTTTCCTGCCCCAATGCAACATGAACCTAAGATCATTAGCTGCTTTCAGTGTCATACCATGCTAATACAAACTCTTCTGTTAGATAAAAGCTAAATGTAATAACAATATAATTTTTAAAAGATGCACTAAAATAAACAAAATTATAACTTGACCACTGAGATGTTCCCATTTTACTGTATCATGGAAATGATGCTCATGAGGAATATGTATTTTTTCAATAAGAATTGGTTTAAATGGTTTTGAAATTTTTACCTGGTGCCACTGAAAATGTCAGCAGGACAATGCAGGCAACGGGCAATTTGAGTGTGGAGAGACTCGGTAAAGGTATGGGCCTTAGGAGCCTCAGGAACATAGAGGGAAGCACCAGGAGGGTGTAACTGAAATGAATTACAAAATGTTTACATTTAAACTTGCTGCTGCTTATTTGAAACTGGGCTGAAAATCACCTTTAGATAGAAAGTTGGGACTGTCCCCAACAGATGTAGGCTTGATGTGTAGTTAACCTATCTATCTGCTTCTGTAAAACTTTAAATCCAAAATTTCAGTTTTCTACAGTACAGCTGCCACCACATGCTGGGCACAACAGATGGCCACGTGCCTGCCACTTTCACTGCTGCAGCTCCCTGCAAGATCTGCTTTCAGGTTCTCCCTCAGACAGGTGAGGCTAGGGCATGCTGAGCACCAAGATATCAAAACCTTTTGGGGGTGCACAACAACATGCCCATTTTCTCAGCCTCCCTCTGGCTGGAAGCACAGAAGGGGACTGGGGGCTGCCCAAAATAAGACTGGAAAGTAAAACCCCTTAGCCCCTTTTGACCTGCTGTTTGTTAGAACAAATGCTCTTCAGCAGGGAAGGAAAAGCACCTGCACAGCATCTCTTACAAAGGAGCCCATGTGCTGCACCTTCCGTCTGCATGTTCCTCTGAAGGACCAGAATGGTCCCATGGGGTTCTGACTGCTATAGGAGGCTGGCCTTATGAACCTCTCCCAGCTCAGCATCCACTACAGCAAGGGGCCCAAATTCACAGTTAGGACAAGCTAAAGACATTTTCCTCCTGATTGCCAATTTGATAAGTTTTCCCCCCTCTCTGCACTCTGTGTGCCATATGCTTGGACCTCACCTGAGTTTGCCGTGTTTATAGGCATCTAACTCCAGCCTGTGGGCTCAGTACATGGCTGGGCTCCCAAAATCTGGACAGGATACCGCTCTGTGCTGCAACCCCCAAACCTGCCTGAGAATTTAGTCTTCAAAGCTCTGAGCATGCCATACTTAAAGCATATGTTTATGTACTATTAAAGTTGAGGGCGGGTGTTAAGGAACATCTTTATATCCTTTACCAGACTGAGGTATTTAATCTCTTCCTTGATGTCCCCCCTAGATCATTTACATTTTAAACATACCAGTACTTTTGTTTATATGGCTTTTACTTCAAAAGTGTTGGCAGTTCATCAACAATTGAATGCTGAAGAAAGCTGGGAGACAGGTGAGCTTGGGGAGGTCAATGCTGCTTTACTTAGTTTTGCAAAGCTTGTAAGACACACCAGCAACTGATTTCTTTTGGCACATAAATTGTTATGTTTGAGGAATTTGCACTCCAGGAATTACTTTTTACCTTCCCTAGTTTGCAAAAATATTTAAATAGAAGTACTGTTTAAGCTAATAAATATTAGACCTTCTTCAGAAATACACATTAAAAGACATTTCATAAGATTTATTGGATTGGTTTTACCTCTAATGTCAGGCAAATATAGCTTAACCTCTCCTGATGCAAAACAATCTTAACTAAACTATTCCACATCTAACAGCAGTGACTCCTCTAGTTTGAATTATGTCTTGATACACCAAGTTAATTATTTTATTCTTTGAGAAGGAATCCAAAGAGATTTTGTATCTGTTTGGTTTGTATGTCTGAGTCCACCTCCCAAAGGCAAGTGAAATGAAAGTATTAAATAATCAGAAAATCAAACACAGTTGGTATTGTCTTCAAACATATGTAGCATAGACTAGAGAGTTGTTTGAGATAAACGGCATTGCTAGTGAGTATCAGTGATCGTTCAAGCTTGATCTCTTGTGCTAAATAAAGTCAATTAAATTCACTGGAATTTTTTATTAAAACCTCTTTCATATATATATTACTCAGCTGTCTAAAGCAGAATTTCTGTCTTCTTCCATGAAGACAAACAGCCTAGGACAATCACTCGAGGTAACACTCATTTACTATTAAGGAGAGTATAAAATGAAGGCAATGTCTCTGATGTCTTTTCATGCCTCTTCTAGAAATAATATTTTTGCATCAAAATCAGTTCTTTAGAGCATCATTCATCTATAAAGCTGGAGATTATAGTTTTGGATTGGGCATCTCCAAATATGCCATAGACCGAGAAGATGAACTTGAGTAGTTACCAATCAGTGGATGCTCCATCACTTACCAGGCGGGGGTGATGTCATCGCCACAATGAGTATAATGATGAGCCCTTAATTCGTATAGCAAACTAAAACCAGAACACAAACAAGAAAATTACTTTTTCTACCCTTAAATTTGGTGCATTTCTTTTTATAGAGCAGATGTGCTGCAGGATGAAGAATTATATCACTTGAGTGGACTCTCTTCTGTCCTTCAGCTACCCGGAGGTTTTATGTCATGCAGAGCTGGCTATCTAGTTCATAAAGTATCCTTGATGGAGGTACCACATGGACAGGGGGTGTTGTGGCAGCATAACCCTCACGCCACTGCTGCCTTTCTGAGAAGCCCCTCATTTTAGACCACGCATTTTAACTAGTGCTAGATGCACGGGAGTCTGGCCTCAGCCGAGTTTTGGGTGCTGCTGTAATGGTAATTAATACAATCAATAAAACTGGGGCACTGCGTGGGAGCTTCCTTCTTAAAATATTCTGTGTCTGTATCATTTTTTTAATCACAAGTTATACAGGGGGCTTATCAGTAGCAGAGCTGTGTGTTAGTGGTAAATTACCTCTCTGGCTTCAGTCAAACGTGGCCACAGGGATTTAACTGAGAAATGGTTTTACCTGTGCAGTCCAATGGCACTTCTCTGTGAATATGTTAGTGACTGAAAAAAAAACCAAACCCCAAACATTAATGCTTGTCATGTCTTTCCCTACCTTGGATAAAATGCCTTTTCCCCTCTTAGTTATGAGTAGTCAATGACAACACAAAATAACCCCTTAAATCAGTCTTGTCTTTTACATGACTTCCTTGTTACTCTTCTACAACTATCACAATTTAATAAGGTAGCTGAAAGGTAGTTTAATCAAATGGTAGATTAATATGGTTCCTGGGGCTATGTTCACTTCAGTTTTTAACTAAGTGTGTAATCATGAGCTATGGTGTGTCACTGACTCTTAATCAGTGCTCCTGTCTCTGTAGTGAATGTGTTTGTAAGCATAAAACATCCCAAAAGGGCCCAGAGAGAGCTGTTTTGTCACCTCCTTAGCATTTTTGCAAGTGATCTTTTTTAAGAGTGCAAAGTACTTTCAAACCAATCATCCACACCTTTTTGAAAGCTTTTAGGAACTTCATGTAATCTGTGGCACCCCACTGATGAAGTCCATCCTGCAAGGAGATGTTGGAGGCAAAGTGGTCAAAGAAGGTGTCTGATGCCAAGTGGAGTGAGGGCTTGAATAAGCTCTCAGTAGGTGTTTCCATGTTTTTCCATTCAGAAATGATAGGTGAGATTCAGCTCGGCTGACACGATCGATGGAAAGGTTGACCAAGTCTGCCAGTACCCTTAGCTCCCTCTACAGATAGCAGAGATGGGTCCTGGAGGGGGGGCCACCTCCACCCTGCACCTGGCAGCAGACTGAAAATGCTTTAAGGTGAGATGAAGGAATGGGGATGCTTTCCTTACATGCCAGAGCCCTTAATGTTTGGAGTTTTCTTTAATTTTTCTGTAATTTTCCTGACTGAGGGAAGGGGCTGTGCCTTGTTACTGTTACCTAAACCAGAGTAAGGAAGAAATACCAAGGCAAAGTGACCCTGCTGCTGATAAAGGTTTTCAATCTTAAAAAAAAAAAAAAAAGCAAGTAACAAATTGGTTTGTCCTTCACTCTGTGTTCTTCAGTAATAAATCAGAGGAACTTGAAACTGTCAGCCCAACAGGGACAGTGGCACGTTAAAGCCAAAATGTATAAAAGCTTGAACAAGACTCATCACTGCCCGGGCATAACTCAAACCCCACATGCTGTCCCTGTCATAGCTGAGCTATATTTTCTTTTACAAAGCAAGCTTTGCCCTAAAGGAAAAGAAAGTGCACAGGGCTGTGCTCTGCTGCCCTAGCTGCTCTTCAGCTGCACTGAGGTAGATCCTTGACATAGGTGAAGAGAGGAATAACACCAAAACTTTTGCTTCTCCATGACTGTCTAATGGCACAAGAGCATCTCTGCTGCTTCTTCTAGTCAACACAACCAGAGTGTTGCTGAGCATTTGGTCAGACTCCATGTCTCTGTCCCAGCTGCTCTCTGCTGCACCCAGAGCTGCTTTCTGGCTCCTCTGAAGCATGTGGAGCTGTGACCAGCTCTCTGTGCATATGTGTCTGTCTGTGCACATAAGGGAGAGAGGGTGAGGGCAGCCTCTCGCCCTCAGACTGCAGGAGGTGGTGGATTCTGAAGAGGAGTGAGGAGGGATGCTATTGAAGCATCCATGATTTGTGCAAATCCCTGACTCTTGAGCAATGTGCAGTCTCCCACTGGCTCTTAGCTTTCATCTACAGCACAGCTCTGGCAAGAGACCTTTCATCAGGTAACTGGGAGTCCCCTTCTCAGTCACTTGCCGGTTACATCCTGCTCATTAGCCCTAAAGCTCACCTAAGGGATTATTTGTAAAGTTCCATCCCCAGCTGCATTTGACTGTTAATTTGATAACATAGCATCAAGAGAAGAAACTAAAGAAACACTAAGAAAGTTTGCCAGGAAAAGATACCTGCAAAGGTTTTTTTGCCACTTTCCTCCTTATTGTAATTTTTTTTTAATAACAATTCTGCTCATGTATGGGTGTCCCTGCAGCTCCTGACTTCTCCTTGCCAAGGAGAAAGTCCCCAAGACCTCGTCTGACCCCATCTTGCAGAATGGTGTGTGATGGGAGGAGAGGCATCACTTCGCAAAGAATAAGAGAAGCAGAACAAGCATCCCTCCCACCAGGTGAGAGAAGCTGTAAATCCCAACTGCCGGCCAGGCAGTGAGCCCAGGGTTGCACGGAGCCCAGGGTTGCTTTAATGAGCTAATGCTCCTGTGGCCATTTAGGAAAGCTTGGGACTCACCCAAGCTCTGGGTAGTTCTAGCTGTGGTTTAACTATGCAACTGTGTCGATACAAATTTGTGCCAAAGTGACAGGAGGATGAATGCAAAGCAACCAGTTTATACTGTGTCACTAACAGGCTGTTTGGTTTAGTTTTATCTTACAGTCTGAATTTCAATTCATAAATATTCTCCCACATTAAAGCAAAATTAGTTCCTCACTGAGCACTGTATTAAAAAGCCCAGAGTTTGCTCAAGGACATCAACACTGAAGTATAATGCTATACCTTCCAGGGACACCTTCCACTAGATCAGGTTCCATTAAGCCCCATACAACCTGGCCTTGAACACTTCCAATGATAAGGCAACCTGTTCCAGTGTCTCACCACGCTCATGATGAAAAAAATATTTCTTATCCCCAATCTAAATGTACCCTCTTTTAGTTTAAAACTGTGGCCCCTTGTCCTGTCTACAGGCCTTGGCAAAAGGCCACTCCATTTTTCTTATTTTCTTTTTATTGAAAGGCCAAAATAAGTTCTCTCTGGAATGTTATCTTCACCTAGCTAAACAACTCCAACTCTGTCAGCTGTTCTTCACAGGTGTAACATCCCCCTGATCATCTTCATTGTCCTCTGCACCCACTCCAAAGGGTCCATGTCCTTCTTGCACTGGGGGCCCCAGAGTTTGATGCAGTACTCCAGGTGGGGTTTCATGAGAGTGGAGTAGAGGGTCAGAACCACCTCCCTTGATCTGCTGGCCAGACTTCTTTTGATGCAGCCCAGGATATGGTTGGCTTTTGTACATTGCTGGCTCATCTTGTTTTTTGTCCACCATTCTCCCTAAGTCCTTCTGCACAGGGCGGCTCTAATTCATTCATCCGTCCAGTCTGCACTGATATTGGGATCACCCCAACCCAGGTGCAGGTCCTTGCAGTTGCCCTTGTTGAACTCCAAGACGTTCACATGGGCTCACTCCTCAAGCCTGTCAGTGTCCATCAGCATGGCATCCCTTTCCTCTAGCATATCAACTGCACCACGGAGCTTGGTGTCACCTCCAGTCCTTTTTTGGACAGAAGTAATGTTAGTTAGAGATACCCTGCACCCTGGCACCCTGCAGCGCATGTTCAAAGAGGTGTGAAGTAGTGGGGCAAATGATCTTGCATGTGTCACCACTGAACTCCCTCTAGCTCGGGGCCATCTCATGTTGCTCGTGAGCTTCACTGTCATCTCTGAGACTTGATTAATAAGTGAGTTGTGCTCTATCTCAGTTTTCATGGTTCCTTTAAAACTGGACTTCATGTATTCATTGTAGTCTAACAGCCCTTTAAATGAAATATTCTTTTGTCAATACATCTATTATAGTATTTTTTTATGTTAGCACAATGTTTGGCATAAAACGTTACTAGTTAATACATTCTTTAATCCCAGGGACTGCTGAGAAGTTCTCCATAAATAATAATTTTCATTTCTTTTCAACACAGGCATCTATAAGTAATTGTGTAATAGCACTGAAAGTGAATTATCTACAGGTCCATGCTCCACTGCAAATAAAGTGCTGTGTGTGCTTAGTGCTGTGTGAGCTGAGGTGGTGCCAAGAACCCGAAATCATCCACTCTGCTGAGAGTGACCAAGAAAAAGAGAAGGCATATGGAAAACACAGCTCACATTTTACATTTCAGTCTTATTAGAGACTCCAGTAGTTGTTTCAGTTCCTCACCTGCAACGGGCGGGTAATAATTTTTCCTTTTTCTCATGCTTCTGCTCTGCCAGTGGCAGCAGAAGAGGGGCCAGTGGCTGCCCTCCCCATGCAGGCAGTGTGTGCTCCAGGTGCCGGCTGCCCCAGGCAGAGACCATCTCTGCACTTGGGCAGCACTTTGGGCAGTGTGGGTTACCCTGTCTGACCAAAGCACCCTCAGTTTCCTGATACCAGAAGGCGCTTGCACTGAAAAGACTTGGTCTTTGCACAGAAGAATATGAGTTGCTGACATAGGCAAGGACATAACAGTAAAAAAAACAAAAAAAAACCCCAACCAAACAACCAAACAAAAAAAACCAAACCAAAACAAACAAAAAAAAACACACAACCCCCCCCCCAAAAAAAAACAACACCACACACACAAAAAAAAACCCACAAAAAAACCAAAACAAAACAAAAAAACCACAAAAAACCTGTCCTGTGGCTTAAAAGAAAAAAATCTCTTGAATAGAAATTATGTTCTCCTGGGTGCTTAAGATCCTCTCCTCCTGAGAAAAAATCAAAACATGCCAAGATCTTAAGTCATTTGGCTCCATATCTATCTGCAACTGACTCAGCGGTCTTCCTTTCCTCCAGCTGCATAAGTAGTGTGTTAAGTGTCCTAAAGCCAGGGAGGATATCAGTCCTTCATGAATGAACATCTACTACTTCTATTGTAGCTGCTCCAAGAGGCCCCCAGGATGTCCCTGCTGTGCTAGGCACATACCAAAGCTAAACACAATTTCCTGCCCCAATTTGCTTCCCATGCAAATGAGAAAGATGTAAATGTCACTCTAGTGACCTGTTAGTGTTTCTGAAAAGTCAGAAGTGAGCAACAGAGGGTTTTTTTTTCCCCTCCCTTTTTGTCAGTGGCTCCTAACAAAGGGAGTGGGGAAAATATCAATACACTTGCACAGTGAGAACAAGGAAACAATCACTCAGACCAACAACCTTGCTGAAAATGTCTGTGCTATATTAGATAATGTTGAAAAGGAGTTATGCCAATTCCTCATGCTTTGTACATACCAAGTCTGAGGCAGTGATATCTAATAGTTGTGATATCTAATTAATATAATCAGCATATGGTTATTTTAAGTAATGTTTTAGTATCAGAATCCATTTGCTTCCATTACCTGAGAGATGTTGCAGCCAGAGAGCAGGAATTCACCTAATAACTATGCTATTATCATGTGGGCCTGAAGAAATTCACTTTGGAGTACTTTGAAATCTGGCTCAAGGAGTCTCAGAGCCATTAACAGTTATAGCTGAGGTTCATGAAGGATGGGGATGTCCCAGAAGACTGAAAAAAAAGGGTAAATATCTTTCAGATAGAAAAGCCTTAGGATGAGCTTGCCACTCAGTGGTGCTCAACAAACATTCAACAGTACTTGACAAATAAACAGAGCTATCTGCAAACCCACAGAAAAATAAGAGGATAAAAAGCAGCTAACATGTTTACCAGGAATAAATCATGTGCAACCGACCCAGTTTCCTTCTTAGACAACATTACAAGCAAGTGAACAAGCATCTCATACATGACTTCAGTAGGATGGTCGCAAATGACATTCTCATAGGTAAGCTGGTGGAAAGCACTCTTAATGAACCGCAGTAATGAGATTACAGGTCTTGTGTGAAACCCTACAAAGAATGAGCAGTATTCTTTGAGTGTCTGGAAAAAAAAGTACAGAATGGGCTGCCGCGCACTGCTGTGAATGGGGGCTGCCTGATATTTTTACTAATGACTCATGTTATGAGAGTGGGTATGCATAAAACATCAACCTCCGGAGGTCTGCAGGCGCAGAAAGACAGGAGCAGAATTCACAATGATCTAAAATCTGCAAAGTGCTCTCCAATCGGCCGTGGGATTCAAGAAGGACAAGCACAAAAAGCTCGATGCTTTGGCAAAAGCATCGGCTGTGTGAACATGGGGTGAGGAGTAGCACAAGATAGATGGAGTGAATCACAGCAGCAGGCAGTGGCATTAAATACTTGTGGTGGTGGGAAGCAACCTCATGGGGATGTCAAGAGTGGGGGTATAGGCTGGAAGGCATGAGGAGTGGTCCTCCTGTTTTGTCCAGTGCTGGCAAAGGCCCAGTAAGACCGCTGTGTCCCATTTTGGACAGTATGTCCCATTTGGGACATTTTGTCCCATTTTGGGCACCACCCTTTAAGAAAGATGTAGACCAGTTAGAGACCTCAGAGGAAAGTGACAAAAATAATCAGTGCAGAAAATGTGACCTGCACAGAAAGACTGAACAAACTGATAGCCTGGAGAGAGGAAGGCTGATAAATGTCACAGACCAAATCATCTCCCCACCAGCCCTGACCGTGGACACAGTGCTCGCGGTGTACCCCTCTGCTGACTCACAAAAAGCACGTGGGGTTTTTTTACCCTGATCTACCACAGGCTGTGTGTGTCACAGCACTCATGCAAAGCTAAGGCCACCCTGCTTGGTGCTGCTGTAGCGAACACATAATGCACTCTAACTATTCTGCCACTAAGTTAACACTGGTTAAAACTGGTCGGGACAGGAGGTTCAGGGGTGGTTGGTTATCCTGGAACTAGCTGACACGACACACAACACTTAATACTGCAGAATCACCAGAGGGAAGATGCCACCTAACATGCAAGCTGGGGTAAGCCATCCCAGACCTCTTCTGTCCCAAAGACTGGCATCCAGGAACATCAATGTATACAAATAGGCATTTTGTTTTCAGTTCTGTTTAGTAAAGGAAGTTCCAGCAAAGCTGACCTCCTGATGTTCTCTTCACTCTGCCTGGAAAAGGGTCTGTAATATTGGGAGGAAAAAAAAAAAAAAAAAGAAAAAATTTGGCTTAGATTTGTAAAGACACTGAAGCCAAAATCATGACTTCCTACTTCAGGTGCCTTTCTTTATGTACCACAAAGCTTGACTTCACCAAAATGGCCCTTATTCCAGGGCTCCCCAGCTCCCCACAGGGGCAGAGGAAAGATGAAAGACTGCAGAGTAGCCCAGCAGATCTGCAGGATGATAGCCTTGGCTGCAGCAGCTACTCCTAAACATATGAGCCTCCATCAATATTTGGACATTTCTGGTCATTCAGGACCCATCAGACAGTAGAAATCTTCCCAACACATGTAACCATGGACAAGCTGGTGCTTCTGGACATGCAATGGGAGGGGAGCAGACAGTGCCACTCACTCCTCCCCAAGAGCCCAGAAGGCAAAGCACCCATCTCAGGATGACAAAGTCTGGAGGTGACACCAGGCTCGTCATCCAGAGCATTGTGGCTCTGGTCCTGGCCACCTCCCAGCCCCATGAGGTGTTCCCAGCAGCAGGCTTGGGGAGAAGGCAAGTCCCCACTGCAGGATAGGTGGGTACAGAGGCACTAAGGGAGCAGGAGCAGGAGCATGGCTGCAGGTGACCAGCTAGAGTGGGAAAGGAGGCCAAAAACCTTAAACCACTGATGGCCAGTGCCTGCCCTGCTCTTCCTGTGGCTCCCCAGACAAATATAATTAAACACTGAGAACAGACTGACTGAACTTCAGCATAAGTAATCTACTAAATTTCATTAATTCTCCTTTCCATTATAAACTCTGAGACAGGGCCGCAATCTTGTCTGTGCTCTGTAGAAGATTGTTTGCAAATGGTAAACAGATGTAATTATCTCCATTGCAATACCCAGTCGAATACCTGAACAAGACACACATGGCAAGAACACTCGGTTTGGCAAGTCTGCCATCGCATACAGATGTGGAGGAGAGAGGCAACTGTCTCATGTCTACACTTGCATCCCGCCTCCCCAAAATCATCGGGCTGTTGGACCCACTGCAAGCCTCCGGTGTTGGACATCTGGTCTCACCAGTCACATCTGCACAGCCACAGGGCAAGCCCTCTCCTGAGGCACTTCAGGGGCATCTCCTCTGTATGAGCTCCACCTTTGCTCTGTTGACCAGAAGGTGAGCTTGGTGTCCAGCTTTGGTGCAGGAGCCCAATTTCAGGTACGTAGGATATAGACAAAAATATTCATAATTCTGACATATTTAACACCCCAACCAGGAGCAGAGAAGCCATCTGTGACTCGTAATGTAACCATCACACTCTGAAACATCATAAACTGTGCACCCAGATGTCCTTTTTTAGGTAACAGTTTAATAGCTTTATGCAAATATCTGCTCTTTTCAGTACTACTTTTTTCCCATCCTGGAGTTTTCACTCTTTCCACATACCTACCTTATGCCCAGTTCTAGCATTCAGCTTTAAATGTATGTTTCCTTTTGTTATTCTCATTGTCACACATGATCTAATTCACTAGCCTTATTTTTTTATCAATTATTCAATATCATGCAACCCAAGTAACAATTTCTATGCCTATATTATAATTATAGCAGAAATCCCTCGTTTATTTTTATGAATGGAGCTTTTATTTCATATGCTATTGATCATTAAGACACAAAATGTTATTGCAGGTTTTCTCTGAACTGTTGCTACAGGACCAGCATGGAGGAAGTATGAAGATCAAAAGAGAAGAGAAATTGTATTTCTTTCAGAAATTTAGATGCAAGTACAACTGGTTAAAAAAAAAAAAAAAATTACTGAAAAGATCTCTCATTAATCTGCTGTTCAAACCTAACTATTCTTTTGACCAACTCTGGGGCAACTCAAAGGACTTGGCCAAACACCAGATCAAAACTGTTTTTGACAGTGTTCTGAAAATATTGGCCACCTTTTGCAGGCAGACATGCAGAGAGGTGTAAATTTAAACATTCACTGTCAAAACTGGCATCATTTTATCGTAGTTGCAAAAGCCCGTCAACAGCCTTGCCTTGGTGAAGGTGATTACCTCAGTGCAAGCCCTCACTGAAATGTCAGCTCAGTATAAATGAGCTCTCCGTGTGGATGCGGCTGCCCCACAGCTGGCGGCACACTGGGCAAGCAAGCGGGTCTGGAGCTCAGCCTGCCCTCAGGATCTGTTTTGATTCACTGTACGTCATTTTTCCATGTTGTCTACTGAAGCTCTTTATAAAAATTATGTACATGTTTCATCTTAAGGAATCTCTCATGCTTCACAGCCTCACTCTTTGAAATAACCAGTATGAATATCCAATGCTGAAGGTATTTGAGGGCAGATTTTCGGACAAGATCCTTAAACCATCCTTGTAACACACACATGTTCATAAATCCACCTGTGAAAATTCCTACATTTACAAAAAATATATATTTTTTTATGCATAATTATTTTTGCCCAATCAGGAAACTTTCACAAGGCAGGAACAAGTAATGATTCAGTCAACTCATTGCATCTGTGCTTCAAAGCTAAGGGAAGAAGTGGAAGAGAACAATCTTGAAAATGAGAATAAATCAACTCCCAGCCCCAGCTGCTTATTATTTTAAGGGCCATGTAAATTGCAGTGTTAGAAAATATGACTTTTCCTTCCTTCTGCAAGTGATGAGGTATTTTCTGCTTTGGGACTCTGCCTGGGTTCAACTCCCATTTACCAGCTGATCTTACAATGACATTGGGCACTTTAGACAAATGAATCATCTTCCTCATCCTTGGCAAGAAAATGCCTCACCCATGGAACACCTTATGGGGAATAAGGAATAAATCTCTGTCACTTTGAAATAGCTTTAAATATCTTCAAAGAAGGCAGAGATTATAAACGTGATGCAAAATGATAAAGCAAGGCTCTTTCTGGTGTGCTGTGGTCTCCCACTCTGATTTCACACATAATACATCCTGCCGCCTGCTAATGCACTTTCAGAGAGCAGACGGTGAAATATGCAGGGTTATTACAGCTGTAGGAAGCCCTGGGGGCCAAATGCAAGGGCTGGGCTTTTAATAGTGATCTGGTTTACTCCTTTTGCAATATACAGAAACAGAATTTCATCAGGGCTAGAGGTGTGGTGAGCAGCTTTGTAAATCCCATCCATATGCAAGAGCAAAGAGCAAAGCCTACTCCATACAATGGGCATGAGAGGGGATTTTTGGGTGCATTTCCACTTGAAGTACTTCTGTGTACAAAGATGGGGGTATTATTGGCTTTTTCCTTCACTTCGGGCCCTCTTTCCAAGTCTGAACATTCAGAGATAGTACATCTGTCTCAGTCCTGATTGAATATTTTTATGCCACCAACATTTCTTTAGCTGCTTTAAATAATTCACACAAATCACATACCTCCCTCTGTAACATCCCTTATGGAAGATGCAGTAGAGGGACCTGGACAGGCTGAGTCGATGGGCTGAGGCCAATAATATGAGGTTCAACAAGGCCAAGTGTAGGGTCCTACATCTGGCCACAGTAACCCCCTGCAGCGCTACAGACTGGGGGATGAGTGGCTGGAGAGTG